>JAHKKF010474438.1:0-33946 GCA_019740295.1 Labeo calbasu
GAGGGTCATTGTGTCAGAGACGCTGTAGAAGGACAGAGTTCCTGCACTGTGATCCACATACACTCCTATTCTAGAGGAGCTGGAGACTACAGGGAGTTTAGTCTGTTTGTTACTGTGCCAGAATGAGCATGTGGAGTCAGAGCAGTACAAACTCCAGGACTGATCATTACAACCAAACTCACACTCTTTTCCCCATCCCTTCCTGCTGACGCTCTTATATGACACTGATATACCCACCCAACCACTCCACTCAACCTCCCAGTAACAGCGTCCACACACACTCTCTCTACACAACACCTGAGGAAGACCATCAAATCTGTCTGGATGATCAGGATACGGCTGTTCAACACGAGTGTATTCAATCACTCTGTTCTCTTCAGGTGGTAACAGGTTTTTATTCATTGTATTTGAATCCAAAGTGAGCTGACGGGAATCTGATGAAGACAAAACACACAATATGCATCTAACAAGTAATATATGACTTTCAAATATAAGAGGTTTATTACATTTAGGTTCACATTCACAACATCTGCCTTACTGCTATCAACATCATAAAATCAACATGTTGGTGTGTCTGTGTGTGTTTGGAGTTGACCAACAATTATAGTTAGTACATTTTTTTAATTAAAACATCGATTCATATTTTCTATTTATTTCCCTTTCTTTTTAGTAGCTCTCTCACAAAATATACAGTTAAGCCAAAGGTCGGTTCTCTGCCAAAACAGGAGTTTTCTTTCAAATCAAGAGTGATGTGTGGAGCACATGTAATATGAAATAAAGTTTCTTTATGTACATGTATGATTATAGAGACTTACATTGAAGGAAGTCATCACGGGTCTCAGGTTCAGAGGGAATGATGTTGATGTTTCTCACTATGGAAACCAACAGAAACTTTATAGTAAATATAGTAAAATAATATAAATTAGTTGTAATTACAAAACATTTTATTGACATATGCGATGTAAGCTTACCTCTACCAGATAACATTTCTATCTCCTCCCTGCTGAAATGTTCCAGTTTCCCTCTTAGATCAGACACTGATTTGCCAACATCATCAAAAGAGAGGTCAGAACTGACAGTGATGCTGGGTGAGTCTGTAGATTCAGGAGGGACAGAGAGAGACTGGAAACTCTAAACAGACACAAAGACACAACAGAAACACCAGCTAAAGACACAGAAATAGTTTATAGAAACACAATCTTTGTACAACATGCTCTTCTCTTCCTAAAGACCACTGTCCTGTTTGTCAGATCTCTGTTACCTGGAGGAAATGGATGTGATGGTCTGTGTGTGAAAGCTGCTCCAGCTCAGCATCTCTCCTCCTCAGATCTTCAATCTTCTGCTCTAGTCGCTCTATCTGTTTTTTAGCTCTACTCACTTCAGCCTTTTCCTGATCTCTGATCAGCTGTGTCACCTCAGAGCGGCTTCTCTCAATGGAGCGGATCAGCTCAGTAAAGATCCTCTCACTGTCCTTCACTGCTGCCTGTGCAGAGCGCTGTTAGGACACACAGAGAGAGAAGCATCAGAATCAGTCCATTCACTCAGACCTTACTGCTACCTCACACAGCCTGTTTCCCACAGCTCCAGCACTGACTCCTCACAGACTGACTGGAGGAGAGTCCTAACTGAGTCTGAAACAGCTCTTCAGCAGCCAGCAGCTGTTCTTCCGCTCAAAACTCACCTTGTGAGACTCCACAGCCTTTCTTAGTTCTTCAAGCTCCTTCTGTCTCTCCTGGATTCTCTGCTGGTTTGTTCTCTGTGTCTCCTCCAGATGTCGCTAAAGTATAGTCAACATATAATTCATTAATCCTTGTAGAGAATGTCATAAAGGACAGTTAAAAAGTGGAGAAACTTTATTATCTGTTCCTATAAAGAACTTTTTAAAAATAATTTTCAGCTCTGTGAGATTTTAAAACTTTTATTATTCAGCATAACCTGTTCATACCTGTTTCTCAGTCCTCTCTGCTGAAGCTGATACAGTGTTGTGGTCTTTGTGTTCATCTACCATACACATGTAACATAAACACTGCTGATCAGTACGACAGAAAATCTCCAGCAGTTTATCATGCTGAGGGCAGATCATCTCCTTCAGTCGTCCTGTGGCATCAGTCATTTTGTGCCGCTTTCCAGAGTGAAATTTTTCATGATGTTCAAAATGATTTTGACAGTAAGATTCCAGACACACCAGACAGGACTTAATGGCTTTGTTTTTGTCCCCAGTACAGACGTCACACTCCACATCTCCAGATCCAGAGTAACACTGATCAGGACGAGCAGCTTGTAGTTTTGTCTTCTTGAATTTCTCCACCACTTCAGCCAGCATGGTGTTTTTACCTAAAACAGGTCTTGAAGTGAAGGTCTGTCGGCACTGAGGGCAGCTGTAGACTCCCTTCTGGTTCCAGTAGTCTATAATACAGCTCATACAGTAACTGTGTCCACAGGGAATGGCCACTGCATCTTTCAGTAGATCCAGACAGATTGAACAGCTGAACTGATCCTGAGCCAAAGAAACACCGTATTCTGCCATTTTACTGCACGCAACCACGGGTACAGGGACACTCACAACAGTTCGACAAGAGTTAAGTTTCAATTTCGCTGAACTGAAACATTTCCTGATTCTGAAGCGAGTGCAAACGAGCCATATAATACACACGACCACTAGATGGCAGTCTTATACAGAAACTCACTACAACAGTTAATGATACATTGATATAATTTTATAATATATATTAAAACAAAAATCTGTTCTTTATGCTGATTGTAACGCTCACCCTTTAAATGTGAGTTATATTTACGTTTATGCATTTGGCATACACTTTGGCACAAACCAACTTGCATTGCATTCATGCATACATTTTATCAGTTTATCAGAAATTGCTGAAACCAAGAGAATAAGATTATGACAGACACAGATTAATGTGATGCTGTTTAACATTATTAATTTAAATGCTTTTATTTACATTTAAAAGGCAATTTCGTACTTAAACAATAAGCATCATTGCAAGTGATTAATAAAATCAGTGAATAAATCAATTAATGTTGTGCTGATAATATTTGGAGTAAACATAAGAATAAATGTCAAAATTCAAAACAAGGCAATGATATTTTGAGAATATCTCTCACTGTTTTATTTGTAGAAAGTCTGTACCATCTATATTGTTAGATCGCAGAGTGTCGCTTTTGTCACTTTCAAAAACTTGTTAGCCCAAAGCCCAGCATAGAGAGGCCGAGTGAATGTGGTCTGAACTCTGTGAATGAGGGTCATTGTGTCAGAGACGCTGTAGAAGGACAGAGTTCCTGCACTGTGATCCACATACACTCCTATTCTAGAGGAGCTGGAGACTACAGGGAGGTTAGTCCTTCCATTATTGTGCCAGAATGAGCATGTGAAGTCAGAGCAGTACAAACTCCAGGACTGATCATTACAGCCAAACTCACACTCTTTTCCCCGTCCCTTCCTGCTGATTGTCTTATATGACACTGATATACCCACCCAACCACTCCAGTCAACCTCCCAGTAACAGCGTCCGCACACACTCTCTCTACACAACACCTGAGGAAAACCATCAAATCTGTCTGGATGATCAGGATACGGCTGTTCAACACGAGTGTATTCAATCACTCTGTTCTCTTCAGATGGTAACAGGTTTTTATTCACTGTATTTGGATCCAAAGTGAGCTGACGGGAATCTGATGAAGATAAAACACACAATGTGCATCTAACAAGTAATATATGACTTTCAAATATAAGAGGTTTATTACGTGTAGGTTCACATTCACAAAGTCTGCCTCACTGCTATCAGCATCATAACATCACCATGCTGGTGTGTCTGTGTGTGTTTGGAGTTGACCGGCAATTATAGCTAGTACAGTTTTTTTTTTTATGAAAACATCGATTCACATTTTCTATTTATTTTTTTCCTTTCTTTTTAGTAGCTCTATCACAAAATATACAGTTAAGCCAAAGGTCAGTTCTAAGTAACATGTCTCCACCAAAACAGGAGTTCTGTGATGTGTGGAGCACAGTTTAGTCTGATGAAGTGTAATAAGACTTAAAGTCTGTCTCTTTATGTACATGTATGGTTTATAGAGACTTACACTGAAGGAAGTCCTCACGGGTCTTGGGTTCAGAGGGAATGATGTTGATGTTTCTCACTATGGAAACCCAACAGACATTTTATCATAATATAGTAAAATAATATAAATGAGTTGTCTATTATTTACATATGCATTCTTCTACATGACATCATATACATGTCAAGAAATGTAAAGCTTACCTCTACCAGATAACATTTCTATCTCCTCTCTGCAGAACTGTTCCAGTTTCTCTCTTAGATCAGACACTGATTTACCAACATTATCAAAAGAGAGGTCAGAACTGACAGTGATGCTGGGTGAGTCTGTAGATTCAAGAGGGGCAGAGAGAGACTGGAGACTCTACACAGACACAAAAGAAACACCAGTTGAAGGCACAGAACAAAAATCTCTGTACATGCTCTACCCTTCCTAAAGATCACTGTCCTGTTCGTCTGTTACCTGGAGGAAATGGATGTGATGGTCTGTATGTGAAAGCTGCTCCAGCTCAGAGTTTCTCTTCTTCAGATCTTCAATCTCCTGTTCCAACTGCTTCAGTCGTTCTTCAGCTCGACTCACTTCAGCCTTTTCCTGATCTCTGATCAGCTGTGTCACCTCAGAGCGTTTTCTCTCAATGGAGCGGATCAGCTCAGTAAAGATCCTCTCACTGTCCTTCACTGCTGCCTGCGCAGAGCGCTGTTAGGACACACAGAGAGAGAAGCATTAGAATCAGTCCATTCACTCAGATCTTACTGCTGTCTGACACAGCCTGTTTCCCTCAGCCCCAGCGCTGAGTCCTAACAGAGTCAGAAACAGATTTTCAGCAGTTGTTGTTCAGCTCAGAACTCACCTTGTGAGACTCCACAGCCTTTCTCAGCTTCTGAAGGTCCTTCTGTCTCTCTTGGATTCTCTGCTGGTTTGTTCTCTGTGTCTTCTCCAGTTGTCTCTATTGAGTATATAGTCAGCATACAATTAATTTGTCCTTGTAGAGAATGTCACAAAGAACAGTTTAAAAAAGAGCAAGAACTGTTAAAATGATCTTCAGTTTTGTATTGTGATTATGAAGAGAAAGGAATTATGTCCATACCTGTTTCTCAGTCCACTCTACAGCAGCTGATACAGTGTTGTGGTCTTTGTGTTCATCCACCATACACATATAACATACACAGCGCTGATCAGTTTGACAGTAAATCTCCAGTAGTTTATCATGTTGAGGGCAGATTATCTGCTGCAGTCGTCCTGTGGCATCAGTCATTTTATGTCGCTTTTCTGAGTGAAATTCTTCATGACGTTCAAAATGAGTCTGGCAGTAAGACTCCAGACACACCAGACAGGACTTGATGGCTTTGTTTTTGTCCCCAGTACAGACGTCACACTCCACATCTCCAGATCCAGCAGAACGTTGAACAGGACGAGAAGCTTGTAGTTTTGTCTTTTTGAGTTTCTCCACCACTTCAGCCAGCATGGTGTTTTTACCTAAAACAGGTCTTGGAGTGAAAGTCCGTCTGCACTGAGGGCAGCTGTAGACTCCCTTCTGATCCCAGTAGTCTGTAATACAGCTCATACAGTAACTGTGTCCACAGGTAAGGGCCACTGCATCTTTCAGTAGATCCAGACAGATTGAACAGCTGAACTCATCCTGAGCCACTGAAATGCTGGGTTCTGCCATTTTACTGAACACAGATACATACAGCAGCTCAACAACAGTCTAGAGCATATAGAAGTTCTGTTGGACACTGTTGAAATTCACTTCAAGACTGAGCAGAAACTCAAAAAGATGGTAATAAACCACATCAAATCTAGGAGTGGTTAGACTAAAGTTCAGACATAAAGATATTTCTGAGTGACCTTTGCTCCCTCACATTATTGCAAACACCCAATCAAAGTTCATTTATATGCTTAATGGCACAGTTTCTCATTCCTGGTAAAGTTTGCTGTGCCCTTTAAACTGAACATGTACTCTTCCTTCAGATTGGAATTTCAATTTATCTTGAAATACTCTGTAAAGTTCACTACTAGGCACTTAGATTTGAAATAGATTGAACCTAAAAAAAACGAACAATAGAAACCACCATATATATGGTTTCCACTATAAAAATCATTATAAACCACCATCAACTGTTAACATTAAAACTATTACCATGTGTAATATATTATATTTGGATTTAGTGATTTTACCGTGGCAATAGAAGGCAACATATAATCAGTGAAGACCCACAGGGACAATTAAAACCAATACAGGTTCTACTACTAACACTGAAATCATTACGAATTCTATGAGTGTTTCTTTTCTTTCAGCACTGCAGTTAAATTATTGTTACTCTGTAAGAATTATGCAATGCAATGCAAATGAGACAAAGCAATAGAGAAGCAGAATTCACATGACAAAGAACTTCAGTTCCTTTCTCATTAAAACTGATCTTTATTCGCTTTATTAATATTCCCCATGTATTGTCACCTCATTTCTCCCTATTACATTTGCTGAAAGGAATACAACACAAAAGACTAGTCTTAAAACATTTTATTTTACAATATCTGTTACACAAATTATGATATTAGTTATAATGACCATTATTAAATTAATTTGATGAAATATTTTACCTTCAATAATATCGTATGCACTTGCTTTTAATAGCATACGTTCAGCTGTAGAATTGATTTATTGTTAGCTGTATGACTGTATTTTTTGCACAATCTACTATATGTATCTTCTATTTTGATATCTCACACAGCTTCACAACTGATGAATCATAAAACCCAAAACCAGGATAGAGAGGCTGAGAGAATGTGGTGTGGACTCTGTGAATGAGGGTCATTGTTTTAGAGATGCTATAGAAGGACAGAGTTCCTGCACCGTGATCCACATACACTCCTATTCTAGAGGAGCTGGAGACTACAGGGAGTCCAGTCTCTTCGTTATTATGCCAGAATGAGCAGCTGGAGTCAGAGCAGAACAAACACCAGGACTGATCATTGCATCTAAAGTCACACTCATTACCACGTCCCTTCCTGCTGATGCCCTTATATGACACTGATATTTCCACCTTACCACCCCACTCAACCTCCCAGTAACAGCGTCCACACACGCTCTCTCTACACAACACCTGAGGAAGACGATTAAATCTGTCTGGATGATCAGGATATGGCTGTTTTTCAGAAGTGTATTCAATCACTCTGGTCCACTTTGAGAGACAGACGTTTTTATTTACTGTGTTTGAATCCACTCTAAACTGGAAGAAATCTGATGGAGACAAAGCACAATCCACATTAAAATAAGAAATCTCAATTTAAAATATAAACATAGAACAACTGTGTTAAAACAATAAAAACAAAACAATAAGACAAGGTGCTGTGACACTGTTAGGTGTTTTGCAAACTTTCAATAGACACTAACCACATGCTTCTATCTAAACTCCTGCCTCAAAAGACACATCCAAATTTAGCTTGAAGTATCTGAACAAGGACAGCTCACAGTCACTTGTGGAGACATTTTATGTATGGTATTCAAAAGGACAATCACTTAAAGCACCTGAATGTACAACAGTTTGACTGACTATTGATATCAAATTATTCAGATGATCATATTTTAATTGTGGAAAATCTTAAAGATCAGTAACTGAATGTATTGAAGTGTGTTTTGTGAGTGTGTTCTTGCCTGTTTGTTTAGTAACTTACACTGTAGAAACTCATCCCTTGTCTTGAATTCAGGTGTGGGAATGATCTCAATATGTTTTGCTATAGAAATCCACAGACATGTTGTGTATTAATACATACATCTTAATACATTTTGTATTTTTGCAGTAGATGGTGCATGTCAGCCTCAGAGTAGTCAGTGCTTTACCTTTACCATAAATTTTTTCTGTCTCCTCTCTGCAGAAATGTTCAAGTTTCTCTCTTAGATGAGAGACAGATTTACTAACATCATCGAAAGAGAGATGAGAACTGACAGTGATGCTGGGTGAGTCTTTAGATCCGGGAGGGACAGAGAGAGACTGGAAACTCTACACAGACACAAACAACAGAAACACCAGCTAAAGACACAGAAACATTTGATAGAAAACACAGTCTCTTCCTGAGGAGAACTGTCCTGTTTGACTGTTACCTGGAGGAAATGGATGTGATGGTCTGTGTGTGAAAGCTGTTCCAGCTCAGTGTCTCTCCTCCTCAGATCTTCAATCTCCTGTTTCAGTTGCTCCATCTGTTCTTCAGCTCGACTCACTGCAGCCTTTTCCTGATCTCTGATCAGCTGTGTCACCACAGAGCGGCTTCTCTCAATGGAGCGGATCAGCTCAGTAAAGATCCTCTCACTGTCCTCCACTGCTGTCTGTGCAGAGCGCTGTTAGGACACACAGAGAAAGAAGCATTTGAATCAGTCCATTCACTCAGATCTTACTGCTGCCTCACACAGCCTGTTCCCTACAGTGGGCTTCAGTGGGACTGAAAGAGCTCCAGCACTGGCTCCTCACTGACTGACTGGAGGAGAGTCCTAACTGAGTCTGAAACAGCTCTTCAGCAGCCAGCAGTTGTTCTTCTGTTCAAAACTCACCTTGTGAGACTCCACAGCCTCTCTCAGCTCCTTGAGCTCCTTCTCTCTCTCCTGGATTCTCTCCTGATATTTACTCTGCATTTCACCCAACTGTCTCTGCAGGATAAACAAAATAGTCATAAATCTGATAGATGTTACTGCATGCTATAAACAATTAAATTGTCTCAAGTACAAAAGCTCCCAGTGAAAACTTTTTAAGAATTATCTTTGACTTGAGATGTTAACATGCAGCACAAATGAATACCTGTTTCTCAGTCCTCTCTGCTGCAGCTGATAGAGTATCGTGGTTTTTGTGTTCATCCAACATACACAGATAACATATACACTGCTCATCAGTACGACAGAAAATCTCCAGTAGTTTATCATGTTGAGGGCAGATTATCTGCTGCAGTCGTCTTGTGGCGTCCATCACTTTGTGTCGCTTTCCAGAGTGAAATTCTTCATGACGTTCAAAATGAGTCTGACAGTAAGATTCCAGACACACCAGACAGGACTTGATGGCTTTGTTTTTCTGCCCCGTACAGACGTCACACTCCACATCTCCAGATCCAGAGTAACACTGATCAGGACGAGAAGCTTGTAGTTTGATTTTCTTGAGTTTCTCCACCACTTCAGCCAGCAAGGTGTTTTTACCTAAAACAGGTCTTGGAGTGAAGGTCTGTCTGCACTGAGGGCAGCTGTAAACTGCCTTCTGATCATCCTGATCCCAACAGCCTGTAATACAGCTCATACAGTAACTGTGTCCACAGGGAATGGTCACTGGATCTTTCAGTAGATCCAGACAGATTGAACAGTTAAACTGATCCTGAGCCAAAGAAACATTGGATTCTGCCATTTTACTGCACGCGACTCACAGGTAGAGAGACATTCACAAGAGTTCGACAGCAGTTTCGATTTCTCTGAACTGAAACATTTCCTGATTCTAATGAACAGGACCACTAGAGAGCAGTCTTATACAGAAACTAACTACAACAGATAGATAGATAGATAGATAGATAGATAGATAGATAGATAGATAGATAGATAGATAGATAGATAGATAGATAGATGTCACACAACCATTTAAGTAGAATTGGAATTTTAGTTAATTTACTTGAACTCTGATGCGAACTCTCTTTAACTTTCGTTGAGTTCTCCACACAGTTGATCAACAGAAATCATCTGTAGATTATGCCGTGCGCCCTCGCCAAGGGAACAGCAGGAGGAGTGCGCGAGTCTACGGTTTTTTTGGAAGTTTTGCCATTCAAACCGCGCGGGGGGCGGAGTCAACAGACCGCGAGTAGCCGACTCAGCGGAGTCACTGCAAACTTGGCAGGAGACGAAGCCCTCGCTGTTTACCGAGGCGCGTGTCACACCGGCATACAAAGTGACCTCGCACCGCGTCTTTATATCCCGTCACGGTGCGCCTCGGGAGCCCCGGTGTAACTGCGCTCGGGAAAGATTAAACTTTTTCCTGCTCTGGCGATTGGCAGCGGGACATATGATAGTTTCCAACATCTGTATGGTCTGAAACAAAGACGCGTCTCTGCGAGAGAGAAACTTCAGTGGCTTCAGTGGTCTAGAGATCAGTGAGATGCAGTGAGGGGCTGCATGACACTTTTTACTCTGTTGTGTTACACTTATGGCTGGGCTTGTGGACTCCTATGAAGACCTCAGAAACTCATAATTATAAGGACAATGGATAACTTTTTCACTGAGGTAAGTTGGATATTAAAATAATGTTTTCATGTTGGTATAACAAGGATGTTCTGCTGTTTCTGTTGCAGAGATCAAAATATGTGATAGATACAATAACATCTGTATTTTTCTGTATTTCTATATTTATACGCTTAAGTTTAACATCTCCCTAACATCTGTCTCACTGGCACGGTTCTGAACGATTTGGGTCGTTCCCAACGGAACTCACAGGCATTTCCTTACCTTTTTTCTTGTTTCCTCCTCTACATCCTGTAGCTATTATTAGAAGTGTGCACTGTACGCTTGCTGAATTAATAAGCGGTGTTTTATTAGTGACAACTGTATAAACAGTCTAACATTTATTAGATATAGGAATAATTAATAATAATAATAATCGGTGTTGGATGTAATGCATTACCAATTAAATAACTAATTGCTGTAATTGAATTACTTTTCCCTTGAAAAAGTAAAGTAAGGGATTACTTGTAGTTTAATGTATTTAATTATGTTACTTCTGATGTAATTGCATTAAAAACTGTATAGACTGGAACAGTTCTAATCACATCTAATGTTAAAATTTGTTTTTAATGTCAACTTTTTCCTTTAAGTACTTTCGTCAGTTTACAAATAGTTATACGAAGAAAAAGAGAAGTTTCATGTCTATTCTTGTATTGTTGAACTGGTTGAGGGTGATGTGGGATTTGGAAAGTAGAGAGAGTAATTTAGTACAGTAATCTAATTACATTGTTGAAGATCAAAAGTGACCCTGGACCCCAAAACAAGTCATAAGGGTCAATTTTGATATTTCAAATTGATATTTTTTGAATAAATACACTTTCCATTGATGTACCGTTTGTTAGTGTAGAACAATATTTGGATGAGATGCAACTATTTGAAAATCTGAAATCTGAGGGTGCAAAAAAACTAAATATTGAGAAAATCACCTTTAAAGTTGTCCAAATTAAGTTCTTAGCAAAGCATATTACTAATTAAAAATTAAGTTTTGATATATTTATGGTAGGAACTTACAAAATATCTCATGATCTTTACTTAATATTCTAATGATTTTTGGCATAAAAGTAAAAAAACAATATCTATTGTTGGCTATTGATACAAATATACCCATATTACTTCTGACTGGTTTTGTGGTCCATGGTCACAAATTAGCTAGTAATTAGTTGCTTTTTTAAGAGTAACTTAGCCAACACTGATAGTAATATACATTTTTAAATTTTATAATAGTGATAAATGACAAGAAATAGACATTGGATTTTTACATATAAATTTAATGTTAAGCTTTTAAATAGTCATTTTTAGAATAATATTTAGAAAATATTATATGGACATTACATTTTTTAATAGAAATGTATTCTATGAAAATAAAAATGAATCCATGAGAATGTTGCCAAAAGGTAATTATGTGTAATGTTTGTCAGGATTGACGTTGATGAAAATAAGACAATAGTATTATTCATCCCTTGTGACTTGACTGTGAAATGTGTGTGAGATGATGATCAGTAGCACGAGCCGCTCCCTTGAGCCAGCGCCACATGAGTCACAAGTGAAGGTTTCTAATGTTGGCTTGAAGTGGATCATTACTCCTCAGGATTGCGCTTTTCACCTGTCTAGGTGTGACCCTAATGAAATAAATCATCTCAGTGAAACATACTCACCTGTACCAGCTCTGAAACATGGATTTTATATTAGAGTTTGAGATGGTTAGAGAGGAGAGTATGCTCCAACTGCACCAACTTTACACAGTAGTGTCAAATATCCGCCTGCTGCTGCGTATCTAGCCTGCAAAACGGTTCTGGACAAAAGGAGCAGTCTTTAAAAAGAGACAGCGCTGTGTGTGCGGAAACAGATTCAGCCGAAACATGCGTGCGGAATGTGGGGAAGAGCTGAGCTCGTGAATGCCTGTCTCACACACGACTCTTCTACATGACTGACCTCAGTAAGGGAGAGACAGTGTGATTCCTGTCTCACACACTGACCTTACACTTACAAATCTGCCAGCTTTTTGTGTTTCTGGCTGCACACATTTCTTGTTTGCAGTTATGGTCGCAGGCCTGCGTGTCCGTTTTGTTTTAGGTGTGTTTGTGTATGGTCGTGTTTGCACAGCAGCGTCGCTGAGGCTAATGCCTCAGTGCAATCACTATAAGGCGGAGCTTATTCAAAGGTAAAGCTCTTTATTTTCCTGTGAACTGGCCAATCAGAGCCGTAGGTACTGTTTGACAGGTGTGTTTTAGTGCAGAGGAGTGTCACTCTGGGAAAACAAACAGTGCAGGTTATTCTTTTTCCCTGAAACAAGAGTCCTACAGAGGATCAGGGTGCTTTGGGTGCAATTGTGAGGTCTTATGCACTACGAATTGGATTATAACTGTTTCCTGGTAAATTGTTGTTAATATTTTAGCAGACACGCAAAGGGTTTGGTTAATTAAAGTGCTTAAATCAAACTAAACACCATAATAAAACACACAAAGGGGTGGAGCTTATTTAGCACCTGGCGTGCAACAGCTGTGAGACTCTATGCACATATTTACATAGTTTAAATGAGGAAGTACCACAGACTTATTGGTAAAATAAGAATATTATATCAATGTATTTTGTAATTAAATATACACTACCAGTCAAAAGTTTTAATGTTTTTTTAAAGAATTCTCTTCTGCTAACCAAGCCTGCATTTATTTGATCCGAAATACATTAAAAGCAGTAATATTGTTAAATATGTTTACTGTTTAAAATGTAATTTATTCCTGTGATCAAAGCTACATTTTCAGCATCATTACTTCAGTCTTCAGTGTCACATGATCCTTCAGAATCATTGTAATATTCTGATTTACTGTTCAAGAAACATTTTATTATTATTATCAATATTTAAAACAGTTGAGTAAATTTTTTCAGGACTTTGATGTGTAGAAACATAAATATATGTATATTTTAGGGAACTTTTATTAATAAATTAATACTTTTATTTAGCAAGGATGCTTTAAATTGATCAAAAGTGATGATAAAGACATTTATAATGTTATAAAGATTTCTATTTCAGATAAATACTGTTCGTCTGAACTTTCTATGCGTCAAAGAAACCTGAAAAATTCTACTCTGCTGTTTTCAACATAATAATCACAAGTGTTTTTTTTTGGAGATTTCAGAAGGATCATGTGACTGGAGTAATGATGCTAAAAATTCATGTTTAAAATCACAGGAATAAATTAAATTTTAAAATGTATTCAAATAGAAAGCAGTTATTTTAGATATTAAAAATATTTCAATTTTTTTATGTTTTTGCTGTACTTTGAATCAAATAAATGCAGGTTTGATGAGCAAAAGAGACTTCTTAAAAAAAAAAAAAACCATTAAAAATCTTTTGACTGCTAGGGTATTAATCTTTTTATTCTTTGAGGATATTCATTGACATCCCCAAAACGAGATTTTGTCATGTTTAACTCACTTCTGGGGACAATTTTTGTCCTCAAAGTGTGGAAAAGTTAACCTCACACACATTCGGTCACGTACCCCCTCCGGTTTCTTCATCTGCTTCGTGTCAGGTAATCCTTCTTGTCACACACACATACACACACACACACACATTAAATCTTGTGAGTAGCTTAATGATTACACAGCGCAGTGATTCAAAGTTGCCTTTAACAAGAAACTCAGAAGAGGAAAACCCCTTTTCCTGATAAAGAGAAATACTGGAAGAGAAAACCGTTGGTGGAGTTTGTATTTGTCTGTTTGTTCTTAAAGGGTTTGTGTGTTCCATGTTTCTGTTACGAATAGTTTACGAATCATTTACTAACCCTCCAGTTGTTTCCCATCTTTGTTCCTGGAAACACAAAAGAAGTATTTTCATTTCATTTTACTTCTGAATGATTGAGGACTAGAGCTTTCAAGATTTTTAAAAAAAAGCAAAAGTGCCATTAAACTGCTCCATATGACTCATGTGTTCTGAAGTCATATGATAGATTTTCAGTGAGAAATAGACAAAAATGAAATTATTTACTGATAATCTGCTGATTCATTACAGGATCTGACTGAAAAGAATGATTATTTTACAAACAGCCATTGCCACTTTCACAAACTCAAGGAAATCTTGATCAGATGTCAGATATAATGCACATATTTTGAACAAGTTGAATGGACTATCGTGCTGCTTTTCCGTACCTTTTAAATCTGGAAAGCTTCATTTCATCATATATTGTAATTGCATGAAAAGCATTGACCAGGTCATTCTCCAAAATGTCCCCTTTTGTTGTCTGTGGAAGAAATAGTCATATGAACTGGAATGAGGATGAATGCATCATGACAGAATTTTCTATTTAGGTAAACTATTCATTTAATCTTGAGTCATTTCAGTTAGCACACAAAACAAAACTGAATGCTTTATTAATCTGTTTGTTCCCAAATGACTAAGAGGAAGAAAACAAGTGGACTTCCTTTTATGATTCATAACAATTACAATCTATGATGCATCTAAACTGCAACCGAGTGCGAAGTACATCCACATACACGCACGAAGGTCTTTGTCTTCGTTCTGTGTGAGTTTATACAGCTCTCTCTCCTTCGTTCACTCTCGTCGTGAAGTATAAACACACATTTTTCACTGTAGGACAGAAAGAGAGAGGGAAAATGAGAGTGCTTTGGAAAAGTAGGTCAGGCGGCAATGCGGTGTATATGTGAGCATGTTTGAGGGGGGTTGCTTGGAGAAATAAGTTTGGTTGTAAGTCTAGGAGACCGAGACCTCTGAACACCAAGCTCAGCGTGTGAGAGAGCTCAAGTTTGGGTCTTTGGGTTCGAAGTATGCAGGAATGCCCTTCATCACTGGCCTGCCTTCCTGTTGACCCAAACGATATCTGATCCCTCACTTCCTGCAGCCAAATGAGAGAAAGAAAGGGGGACAGAGAAAGAGCAATGAAGAAGTGTGTGTGTGTGTGTGTGTGTGGTAAGCTCTAAACATGCTCGGTAAGCAGCAGTGAGATTACAGAGTAACTCTGGTCTGTTTCATCCTTTACTCCGCCCCGCCTGACCGCCCTCCAAAACTCTGATATTATTTTAAGAGTTTAGATACACAATACAAGGACACACTCAGACATGCATGCACACAGTGCAGTTTTTAACTTCAAAGTGAGGTTTTTCTTTCATCTGAACATGAAACAAGATTAGAAGGAGTCAATGATGTTTGATTTGGGTGTCTTTGTGCATCAGTTCTGTCTGTGTGATGTTTTAGTTGGATACTAGGTACTCGTTTAAATCTGTGATTCCCTTGAGCCTTCTGTTTTAGTACAGGAAGTGAATATTGGCCAGAAGACCAGGCAGACACGTACAATGCCATTCAAAAGTTTGGGGTCAGAAAGATTTGTTATTTTTGAAAGAAACTTTTACTTTTTACAGCAAGAATGCATTAAATTAAATCAAATGCATTAAGTTAAATCAATGTGGAGACCACAAAGACTTTCTACTTTGCATTTGGTGGTTTGAGCAGATTTTTTTTTCCCTGACTGTGACTCAGTTGCATGAAACAGTCGCAAAACCACTGCATTTTAATCACGATCCAAACAAACATGCTACATATAGAGATCAAAAGTTTACATACACCTTGGAGAATCTGCAAAATGTTTTATTTTTGTTTAGTGATAGTTGTTCGTGAGTCCCTTGTTTGTCCTGAACAGTTAAACCGCCTGCTGTTCTTCAGAAAAATCCTTTAGGTCCCACAAGTTCTGTGGTTTTTCAGCATTTTTGTCTATTTGAACCTTTTCCAACAATGACTGTATGATTTTGAGATCCGTCTTTTCACACTGAGGATAACTGAGGGACTTTTGGGGGGAGGGGGGTAAATTTGAAAGGGTTCAAATAAACAAAAATGCTGAAAAGCCAAAGAATTTGTGGGAACTGAAGGATTTTTCTGAACAACAGTGACCAGTTAACTGTTCAGGACAAACAAGAAAGTCATGAACAACTATCACTAAACAAAAACAAACACCAAAAAAAAAAAAAACACAGCTGTGGATTAAGGTAACAACACAGTATTAAAGGGGTCATCGGATGCCCATTTTCCACAAGCTGATATGATTCTTTAGGGTCTTAATGAAAAGTCTATAATATACTTTGGATAAAAATTCTCAATGGTTGTGTAAAACAACACCCTTTTTACCTTGCCAAAATCAGCTCTGCAAAAATCATCCTGTTCTGGTCGAGGCTGCTTTAAATGTTAATGAGCTCTGCTCGCCCCGCCCCTCTCTTCTCTCTGTGGAGTAATGAGCCTGTTTACTTTAGCCGCGTTTAGCCACTAAACTTGCTAACTAGCACGTTATTAGAAAAGGTGATTGCAGAGATTTATAAAAAAAAACCCTTATACTCACTTCTGCTGTAGGTGAAACTGGATCATGAATGATTTGCGCGAACATAGACGCATTTATGTAGATCGGGAGGCGCATTCAATTCACAAACAAACATAATCCACTGCATCTTCAGCAGCTCAGATGTCGGGAGTAAATGACGACCAATCGCTCAATCTGAGATATTTTTGTCTAGCTTACATCCCTGCTCCAGCATTGAAGCAATAGAGGTCGGACTGTTACAGCTGATCTGAGGAAAGACGATCATGTCAATCGTGGGAGCGGCATCAGCATGAAACAAAAACAGCAGACGGACTTCACACTCTGACTGCAGGTGGCACTTATGGAACAGGAGCAATACAGCGTTTCCTTAGCTACCGTTGTAAACAAAGCATCACTGCTCTATTAAACACTACATTATATTGAGTTAATATGAAAAGAAAATACCATCTAAACTCTTCTAAAGACAGTCAGTTCCCTTTAGAGATTCATATAAACCCCTCATCCCAATTCAATATTTACTTCCAATATTTTGCTAATCGTGAACATTGATCTTGCTCTGCCTGCTTCAGTATTTCCTTGTCATTGCGTTCGTCTTAAGTGTCTCTGACTTCTGTTTACCATGTTTTACAGATAGTTTATTTGCCTAGTTAAAGAATTACTTGTGTGTTATAAATAGTTCTCTAACCATTAGTCAGAAGTGTATGCAGTTAACAGGGATTTCCTCTCAATTCATGACTTAGGCACTTGTAGTGGTATGCCGGCTTTTAAAAAATTCATACCGTGTGTGTAATTCAAACCAGTTTATCGTTTGAACCAGTATATCGCCCATAACTATTTCTACTCATCAAAGAATTCTGAAAATCCAAAGAAAGGATAATTGAGTGCCAAATCAGCAGATTAGAATAATTTCTGAAGGATCATGTGACACTGAAGACTGGAGTAAGGGCTTCTGTAAATTACAGGAAAAAATAACATTTTAAAATAAAACATATAAAAATAGAAAACATTTCAAATTGTTATAATATTTTACAATATTATTGTTTTAATTTTTTGATTAAAATAAATGCAGCCTTTGTGAGCATAAAAGGTGTCTTTCAAAAATGTTAAGAACCTACAAAATCTTACTTTTCTCTCACTCTTTCTCTGTTTTCCTCTCTTAGCAAGCTACAGTGTTTTTTCAACAGTGTGTAGTCAAATAACATAATGAGTATTGAAATATTTTAAGGATTGAATTTGCAAAAACTTTGCAAAAACTGGATTGGCCAGTTTCCAGTTGGACTGAAGCATTCACATTACACGTTATTGCTGAAATCAAACTTTTAAAGGGCTTGTAAATGCACCAAGGTTTTTGTGTCATTTCAAAAGGTGCAGTAAGTTGGAAATCAGTCTGAACATCTAAGCAGTGGTTTTGACTAGAGAGAGATAAAATTCTGAATGAAATATGACTGGAGTGGTTTTCTTTAAAGGGGTCATCGGATGCTAAGTTCACTTTTACATGTTGTTTGAACATTAATGTGTATGTACAAATCTACCCTATAATGATAAAAATCCATGTAGTGGTTTTTAATTAATCAGTAATAATAATATTCTGCAGAGAAGAGAGGGACGGGGTGAGCAGAGCTTATTTGCATTTAAAGCAGCCTTGACCAGAATGAGATGATTTTTGCAGAGCTGATTTTGGTAAGGTAAAAAGAGTGTTGTTTTACACAACCATTGAGAATTTTTAACCAAAGTACATAATAGACTTTTCATTAAGACCCTAAAGAATCATATCAACTTGTGGAAATTGGGCATCCTATGACCCCTTTAAACGGTAATGTGTGTGTGTTGCAGTCATAAACTGACCGGGCGGTTGTAATCTTCTAATGTTTGCAGATAAACATGAGAGACAGTCAAAGCTGCTTAACTCGAAATATGCTTCTGTGAAAGAAAAACACACACACACACTCAAGTTCAATGCCTCAGCCACCCCAAACGCATTCCTGGATGTCCCCAAAGTGTTGTTTTGTAAGATTTAGCAAACGTCCAAGGGCGTTTTTGTCCTTCTTTTTGTAAATCCACACATACTAAAAAACAGTGAACAATTCAGACGTTTCTTAACATTAATTTCTTAATGTGCATCTCTAGAGATGCAACACACATTAACCGATCATGTGGAGACATGTGTTTTCAGGACTGTTGAGTTCACCATTAAGTGCTTGAGTCAAATGTTGGGAAACGGTTTCACTGTGCATCCTGGTTTACTGCAGAGATGGTGAATTGGATTAGAAGCCCAGAATTCCTGAGATAAACTTGGTTTAGGGAGGAAAACAGCTTCCTGTTTGTGTGGGTTAGAGATGCGCTAACTTGATGGGGCTGACTCTGTGTTTTGAGGTTTTAAAGTCATTTGAATCCAGAGTAAATCCAGTACAGAGCTGATTTCTTTTTAGACAGTAAACACTGACTGTTAATAAGCAAAACACTTCATGCGAAATTATTCATATTGCAACTGCAAGCAGTTTGTTGTTGCTTACCAGAAACAATCAGTTAAAAGTTGGATTCCTTGAAAACAATGAGTGATATAATAGTCCCACTGATAAAATCATCTCATCCCATTTTTTCTTGCTCTGCTTATCTGTAGCCGTTCTCAGTTTGCCCCGTTTGCTTTTTACAAAGTTTAGTTTAGCAAACCAATGGCAGGTTAGCAGAAGTCCTACATGTATGCGTAGGCTGTTAGAAACCATGAAGATGTGCATGTGACCGCAATCAGAGAGAAAATGACTTAAATTGTCCATTTCCTCTACAGACTTTTGTCTTTGTCTTGCAAAACCAAAGTTTTTCCTTGGGTACTGTGGATTTTCAGGTTGGAGTAAACTCTGGATCTTTGTTAGAATAATCTTTACACTTACAGCTAACAACTGTTAAATGCTTAATCTGATTATTTTAATCAATTAATTGAAAAAAAAGATACTTCCAGTGTTTAAAATGCATTGAAATAATTCCACATTTTGCCAAGTGCTATCTGAAATTGGAGGCCATTAAAAAACTCATGCCGTTAGTTGACTCATTGTTGCTCAAACAAACAGTAATATTTTGACACCCTTTCTTGGGAAACCAGTCTAAGAATGGTTTAGCTACTTATAGTTGTTTCTGCTTATTATACCGGGTTAGGAGAAAGTGTTAAACTGTGTGTGTGTCCAGCTGCACAGCTGTTCTGTTGCAGTTTAGTCTGATCATTCAGCAGTTCTGTGTTTGTGTGTGTGTTTCCGCTCTTCTTAACTATGAACGACTGTTGAGTTTATGCCACCGCATGAATGAGTGGTTGAGAGAGAGAATGACAGGTTAACAAGGATGCATTTTTAAGATTTAAAAATGCTAATTACTGTTCTTAAGAGTGACCTTCCAATTTCACAGTCTGAATTTAAAATTTGCATGTTTGAAAGTTGCTGTTTGTACTGTGGTCAAACATAATCACATTGTTGTGTTCATGTTGCGTTTGATTTATAGTCTCAGTCTGATGTTTTCCATGTGAAAAAAATTAGTGGTAAATTCTACATTTAGAACATTTGAACTAGTATATACAACTACAATACCCATAATGCAGTGTGGCAGTGGACTGAACACAATGCTGCAGTGTTTTCAATCTTGATTGTATATGTGTGTGTGTGCCCGCATGTAAGTGGGGAATGGGGTTAAAGTTCAACTGTGTCTGCTTCACTGGGGCCTCACAGGCAGTCATGCCTGTTCAGATCACCATGTGTTTCTTCCATCAGCATGCACACTTATAGTGTGTGTGTGTGTGTGTGGCGTATGAGAGCGAGGGAGGAATTTGCTCTAATGAGGTACAGTTATTGGTAATTATACGTTTTTTTTTTTGTTTTTTTTTTGGAACCTAATGTACAAACAGTTCTAATATCTTTCATTTTTAAGAGACTTAAAGAAGTTCTTACCTTCATTTAAGTTTCAATTTTGTCTTCCATAGGAGAAATAGACAGTTGTTCTAAAATGTGAGACAGTTGTTGACTGCAAAATTCATGTAGATAGCACAGCTCAGATCATTTGGACATTGAAATCTCTGAAATTTGCTTGCAAACGTTGGTAGCTAAGCAAATAAGAGCACAGTTTGAGGCTTTATTGAGATGAGATGTATGGAGGGTTTGCACTTAAGTCACGATTTGGTCAGTTACCCGGATGCACGGCCATACTGGTAAAACTCAGAAGTAAACAATAGCATGGATTGCACGGTTAATGTACTACGAATACGTTTTTTTCTGCTAATTTATGCTGTCTAAACCACTGAAAACGTGTGGAAGCTGCTAAATTATATAGAGAAGGACTTAGTAAGTAGGAAAGGCCGCAATATTTTGACAAACTAAAGTTAATAGGTGGTAAAGATACGTACAAGCAGTATTATTTAAGATATTCGCCTAATATTTCACCTACCTGACTGGAAATGAAAAGAACAAATATGAATGTTGTCAAGATTCTTGCTCTGGAAATCCTGGTTCAGTCCAACCATAAATGACTTTTGTTCCTCAGACAGTTTTTTACACTCTTCTCCTTGATTTGTTATAACTTTTGGCAGTCTGTAGTACTCCAAGTGTTTTTCCCGGTCTGACCGATTAGTACAGCCCAAAACATGACAATAATTGATCATTTTCAGCAGCAAAATATGCCAGTTTCGTTCGATTCAGTTGCACAGTTTACATTCATTGCCGCCAATATGGCCGATTGATGGCGCGTTGTGAAAACGCTTTATTCTGAAACTCTAGACACAAGTGAGACTAAAAACGCAGATCTAGAATTACAAATACCAAGATGTCAAGATCTAGAATTATGAATACCACATTTTAGCACAAGTTGTCTGTATTTTATTGTTGCTGCTATTTGTTAGTGATTTGTCTGAACCACAGGGATGTTCTCAAACAGATTGTTTAACAGTTTCATTTCAAGATCCACAATTATATCTAACGCTTGGTTTTGCAAACAGTTGTTTGTTTCTCTGCTATTGTTCAGTATGTTGCTAACCAGCAATTTGTGTGTTTGATAGGGTTGTCGTGTGTGGCTCTGGGTGGAGGATCATTATGTCCCCAGTACCGTGGACTCGTGCTCTGGTGGAGTGGTGGTCTTTAACACCGACTATGGACAGGTAAGTGGGGCTGGTGGTGTATGCATTACACAGGAACAGTGGCTTAACATCTGCTCTGTGCACCTCGGATCAAAACGCACTGCTGAACAGGTGTCATGGTCTCATTTTACACAAACACACACTTCTCTGTGTACCCGCCTGTTTGGAAGAGACCAGCAGGCTGTTTGTCGTCATGGAGCCCGGCGCCAGGTACACAGAGATGACCAGAAACTCAGTTAAGCCTGTTTCTCAACTAAGCACTGTCTGTGTTTGTGTGTTTCTTGAGTCTGTTTCTCATCTTCTCACATGTTTATTCAAGCACACGCAACTTGTTCATGTCTCTGGCTTCTGTTTCTTATCTGCAGTACCATCAGTGGACAGTCTGTTATCTCCAAATCAGGATCTGTATAGTTTAATAAAGCAATAAACACCTTCTGTTTAGTCTGTAAATTACGGTGTTTTTAATGCACTGGTTTTAGTCACATTGTTTTAATTAAAAAAGGTTTATGTGATACGAAATAATCACATTTTTTCATTAACAATAACTTTATTGTGATAACATTCGGTCAGATGGTCATTTTCTGGGAAAACCCCCCCAAAAACAAATAAATGACCACCAAGTAAATAGAAAAAATGCACTTTAAACAGATAGTTCACCCAAAAATGAAAATTCTGTCATTAATTACGCACCCTGATGTCGTTCCAAACCTGTAAGACTTTCGTTCATCTTTCTGACCCTACTTAGACAGCAACGCAACTACGTTCAAGGCCCAGAAAGGTAGTAAGGACTTCGATAAAATAGTCCATGTGACACAAGTAGTTCAACCATTGTATGTAGCTACAAGATTACTTTTTGTGCACAAAGAAAACAAAAATAACATCTTTATTTAACCATTTCTTCTTGTCGGCTCTTATGTGAGTAGCACCGCACGTATACGTCATGGTACTCTCGTGAAAGCACGGCGAAGACTGACATGGAAAAGAAAAAAATTTAGAATGAAGTCGTTGTTTTTAGTTTCTTTGCGCACAGAAAGTGTTCTTGTAGCGTCATAAAATTACGCTTGAACCACTGTCACATGGACAATAGGGCTCCAAAACGATTAGTCGCGATTAATCGATTTAAAATAAAAATATATATTTTTAAACGTATACATATATGCGTGTGTATTTATATACACATAATAAAAATACACCGTACACACAGTATGTAAACATAAACTTTTATTTTGAATCGATTAATCGTGACTAATCATTTTGCATCCCTAATGGATTTCATCAGAAATCTTAATTTGTGTTCTGAAGACTAACAAATGTCTTTCAGGTTTGGAATGAGGGTGAGTAATTAATGACAGAATGTTTATTTTTGGGTGAACTATTCCTTTAAATATGAAATATACTGCTAAAAAAACTGCTTAAACCAGCCTGAGCTTGTTTTCTGTCTTAACTGATTTAAATACTCATCCAGCCTGAACAAACTGATGCTCAGATGGTTCAGCTCATCAGCAAGCTGGTCTTCCAGGTCTGACCTGTTCAAAGGAGTCTAAAACTAGCAAACAATTTAGCGTGAGTAGGCCACGTGATCAGCTGAGACCGACAAACCATTTTAGTTTGTTTTAAGCTGTTTTTTTTCCAGAACGGAATTGAAGAGAGTAGATATCATATGAGATTCTTGAAAGTAGTACAGCTACATATTAAATTGGTTTATTGGGCTAAGAAAAACTATAGCGTTTTAAAGGTCATTATACAAAAAAATGCTGCCAAACAACTTTTCATGAATGTGCATTAATATAGAATTCATTTGATGTGGCATCATGGATGTATGCCTTGTATGTGGGTCATCCAATCAGATTTTAGAGCAGGAACACATAATAACCTTTTTAAATTTTTGTTTCACTTTCTTTGTATATGTGACCAGTCTTAAGTAGCACAGGTATATTTGTAGCAATAGCCAAAAAATACATTGTGTGGCTTAAAATGATCGATTGTTCTTTTATGCCAAAAATCATTAGGATATTAAGTAAAGATCATGTTCCATAAAGATATGTTGTTAATTTCCTACCGTGAATATATCAAAACCTAATTTTGATTAGTAATATCCATTGCTAAGAACTTCATTTGGACAACTTTAAAAGCGATTTTTTCAATATTGAATTTTTTTGCACCCTCAGATTCCAGATTTTCAGATAGTTGTATCTCAGCCAAATATTGTCATATTGTCCTAAAGTTTATTTATTCAGCTTTGTATTTGATGTATAAATCTCAATTTCAAAAACTGCCCCTTATGACTGGTTTTGTGGTCCAGAGTGACATATTGCTCTCTTGTTTTGTTTTTCTTGTGATACAAATACTGCGAACAAAAGACATACTGTTAATATGTTGCAAATGTGTGTTTTGTTCAGGTGTACACCTACAAACAAAACGCTGTCAGCAGGCAGAGGGTTTACCCAATGCACAGCAGCAGTATTAACGGGGTCGAGGACATGGCAACTCTACAGGACCTGCATGACGGGGCCATTCTACACAACCTGCAGCTCCGCTACATACAGAAGAGCATATATGTGAGCAAAATCACACACATATACTCAATATAGCATTGTTTGTTATTCATCAAGCGTGCATTTTTACAAATGAGTGTGTGCACGAGTGTGTGAATGTTTTAGTTGTGGTGAAAGACGCCGTTGTCAAGGATACAGGGTTGTTGTGCAGGTGGCTGGATGGCTTTCTGTTCTTTAATGTGTCAAAGTAAAATATATTTGCTTAATTACACGTCTCTCTCCCTTTCGCTCTTTCTTTATACTGCCTCTTTGAGGCTTTCCTCACAACAGTGTACTGTGTTCTTCTTTGGGGCTGGTTCAACTGTGTTAGGTGTGTGTGTGTGTTGTGTCGGGATGTGGTCTGTGCCAAAAGCAGTTAGTCCAGTTCCAGATTTCCAGACTGACTCTAAGGAACAGAGTTAACATGCTACTGCTGACTCTCTAAACAACATCAGCACTCTGAAGTCTTTATTTCCAAGAATCTGCATCAAGTCCAATTAATACAGAGTGATTGTTTGTGTGTGTATTTAGCGGGATTAAACATCTGTTAGGTTAACATCTGTTTATACTGCTCTGTAGTTGTACTTAAAGGGATAGCGCACCCAAAAATCATTTTACTTGCCTTCTTGTCATTTCAAACCTGTATGAATAAGTTCTGAGGCTGTCATGCTTCAAAAGGTTTCTGTGAATGTACCATGAGATATTGCAGGACTACATCAGTGATTCATTGAAAACATCTGATTCATAAGTTTGATTTGTTCACAGATTGAACACGACTGGTTCTCTCATGAATGTGCCAAGAAGAGCTAGGGCGGATATCAGGACTTTCAGTGAAAAATGACTTGAATTTCAGTCTGTTCCCTACACAGTGCTATCGTATGACTTCATAAGACTTTATAGCACACAAGACTATTTTTATCATGCTTTTATGGTTCCTATTCGTCATTGTAGCGCTTGACAGCCCAAGACCTCATTTGCTTTCATTATATTCAAAATAGTGGCAATGCCAGGATTTTATAGATATGTATCTTTTATGTTTCACAGAAGAAGGAATAAAACAGTTTTAAATAACATTATGATGAGTAAATAATATGAGAATTTTTATTTTGTGGTGAACTGTTCCGGATTGATTTTATTGTCCTTATTCTCCAGAGAAACAAGCGTGTCACCATCTTTAGAATATTGTCTTTAAACTTCCGTTTGTGCGGTAGCTTTGTATATTTCTATGGCATTGCTGTCTAAGAGTAAATTAGCTGGTAAAGTGGATTTATGTATGTAAAGTTAACGAAAGTTAACGTGAGCATTGTAATGTTTAAAGCAAATGTCTTAACAAATAGTAGACCTGAAAGATTTTAAATTGAACAAACGCAGTGCTAAAAAGGGGAGGGGCTACATAAGGTTAATGGTGTGAGATTTTGACACATTTTGACACATTTCAAACTGAAAGAAAGTATGTTTGTTTTTATGTTAAAAAAAAATTAGTCACTTCCAGAATAAACATTTCCCTATAATTTACTCACCCCCATGTCATTCTTTCTTCAGTCGAAAAGAAATTACGTCTTTTAAGGAAAACATTCCAGGATTTTTCTCCATATAGTGGACTTCAATGGTGGCCAACAGGTAGAAGGTTCAAACTGCAGTTTCAATGCAGCTTCAAAGGGCCCTACACAATCCCAGCTGAGGAATAAGAAAATGATTGGTCAGTTTTCTAAAAAAAAAAAAAAAAATTATTTATATACTTTTTAACCACAAATGCTTGTCTTGCTCAAGTTTTGCTTGCGCATACATGTCTTCACGCATTAAGTAATCATGTTGGAAATGTTACACGCACTTAGTTCTTCGCCTGTGTACTTTGGTTAAAAAGGTAGGGTAGGGCGAAAAACTCCATCACATTTTCTCCTGTAACTTCACAATCGTCTGACATCGTTGTTTTACCTTTTTTGTAAAGTGCGTTTGACTTTCTTTGTACTTTCACTTTGTAAACACTGGGTCGGGACTTCCACCTACGTCACATATGCGAGATTACAAGCAGTTGTTGTTACAAAGTATATTAATTTCACTTTTTTTTTTAGAAAATTACTGTTCGTTTTTTTAGATAAGATCCTTATTCCTCAGCTGGGATCATGTTGAGCCTTTTAAAGCTGCATTGAATCTGCAATTTGGACCTTCAACCTGTTGAGCATCGTTGAAGTCCACTGTATGGAGAAAAATCCTAGAAAGTTTTCCT
The DNA here is from genome assembly GCA_019740295.1 of Labeo calbasu. Taxonomy (NCBI): domain Eukaryota; kingdom Metazoa; phylum Chordata; class Actinopteri; order Cypriniformes; family Cyprinidae; genus Labeo; species Labeo calbasu. Next base: position 26,507 of record JAHKKF010474438.1, read on the forward strand.
CAAAAACCTTTTCTTTTCAGCTGAAGAAAGAATTTTTTTATTCTGGAAGTGAACTAATCCTTTAATATGTCCAGTCATTGATTTGTAAAGATATTTAATTTGTCATACATTATGATGAAAAAAGGTACAGTCATTACTTGGTATTTTTTTCATTTTTCACACAGCATAATAATAGTAATGATGAAAAACCTTTCATCTTCATGCACAGATGAAGTAATAGCCTTATTTGCCCTGTCATTAAGTATTATAAAATGATAAAGCAGTCATTCCAGGAGGCAACGTGCCTCTCTCTCTATCTGACACACACACACTCTCTGTCCGTCTGTCTGTCTGTCTGTCTGTCTGTCTGTCTGTCTGTCTGTCTGTCATGTAATCACATACCATGTGATTGGATCAGTTTGAGTGTGAGATAACCAGTCAGCTATGAGAGTGGGTGTGGTCTGCAGGTATGCGATGGTTATCACAATAACGTCAGAGTTACTCACTTATCATGAGAAAATACACACCTCCTGTTTCGACATGACTAAAAAAACGTTTCCCACACATTAACATGGGTTGAGAAATAAGCTAAAATGACTAAATAATGCCTTGATCTAAATCTTTAATACCAAAAAGGTGTGTTTTAGGGTTTGGGCTAGAAAAATCAGATGTGTATTTAATTATTTAGGCTATATTACTAAATACACAGTCATGTTTTTAATTATACGTATGTTATTTTTATATAAAATCTTTATCAGATGAACATCATAAAATCCAAGTTTGATATTTACATTTTTCTAACATTTTGACAGTTTTGGTTTATGTTTTGATGCCAAAACCGGATAAAAACTCAAAATCGCATATAAACACATTTTTCTTCATTGTCTGGTTTGTATAATAAGCTTATTTTTTGATAACCAAAGATTTGTTATGCACGGAAGTGTTTAGAAAGTTCCGTTTGATCCACAAATGACATCTTTATTAAAGTGTTCTCATATAAAATAACATAAAAAAACACCCGTCCACATTTATAAAATCTAATTAATTGATTGGCTAATTAGAGCAGCTGCCACAGTTCTGCTAAACTGATTGGCTAATTGGTGACATATGGGAGCAATCAGAACGAATTAGGGTGTTATTTGTGTGTGGTGTGTGTGGTTAGTTTTTGGTGGTCTGTGGATTGTCTGCCAGTTTCTTCAGTGTTGTATTAAAAATTAATGCATAAAATCACTGACTCAGTACAAATAAACAGTAACGTTCTCAATGCCATTAAACACACACAAGTCTTGATGAAAATACAAGCGTCTGGTTGAGTGTGTGTGTGTCGTTTTGTGGAATGTGTGTGTCTAGCTGAGATCCGATTCCACAGCATTTAAAACACAAAGACGTTTCTCTCTCTCGCTCCCTCTCTGATTATAAACAGCTGTGGACTTTTTCCCCCCCTTACATTTGGACCGAAAATACTAGGCCAGCTTCCCACATCAAACACACACAAGGGGGCTGGTGATCCAGAAAATGTCTTTTGCATGTGAGGTTTACCTCTTTTTCATAGTATTGCTCGCTCTCTCTATTTCTTTTTCAGCCTCTGTCTTTCCCTGTAGTGTAAGCGTGTAGCAGGAAATAGTTCTGCTTCGGTTGGGCCGGATCATGTTTCAACTCTCACTCTACACACTCGGTTTAACACTGAGAGGGTGTGTGTGTGTAATATGTGTAAGTTTATTATGCATCACTATGCATAGCTGTCACTCTCAGCTGTCTCTCTAGAGAGCAATCTCACGTCTGCTTCTGTCTGTGCATGTGGAACAGCATATAAAATGTGCTTCCTAAAAAGTGCATCTTTTAACTTACTGTGACTGTAGTATGCTTTATGAGTTTGAAACTATGAAGATATTAGTAGCACCGTTTGGACCGAGCCCAACAACAACAACAGAGCAATACAAATGACGTTCACCCCCAATTAAACCCCTCAGTGTGCTGTTACACACATTTGCAGACACACCCAGGGGAGGTTATGGGAAGGACATGGCTGCTGTAGACCTTCATTGCATTTCTGAGGTAGCACTTATGGAGATTAAACCCTCGCAGGGGCATCTGGAGGGTTTTACTGGGGCAGTGTGTCACAGTTTGATTGGCTGAATCCAATACTGCCTTATTACTCTTGCTATTTCTGCTGCATCTTTATATGGCTGATGTAGCATGAGTAGTATGCTTCCCTAAATTAAGCATTGTTTAAACCTCGATCAGGAAGTCTATGGCTATCTGCCTGATAAGTCGCACCATAACGAATACTGTTTCCTGGTCCAAGTCTCTGCTCTGTTTTATGTGAGAATAATATCTCAATAGCCATTTACGAGCTGTATTTATTTATTTATAGCACTCATTTAAGTTAAGCATTTAAAAACTCACAGTGTACAATAGAAGGTTTACGCTTACGTCACAGTTTAGTCAGTTACACAGATGCGCGGCCATACTGGCCATACTCTAAAGTAAACTACAGCATGGATTGCACGGTTAATGTACTACTGAATTTGTTTTTCTGCTAATTTGTGCTGTCCAAATCACAGAAAAAATGCATGGAAGCTGCTAAATCAAATGGAGAAGAACTTAGTAAGCAGGAAAGGGTGCAAACTAAAGTTAATAGGTGGTAAAGATACATACATGCAGTTTTAAGATATTAGCGTGATATTTCACCTACCTGACAGGAAATGATAAGAACAAACATGAATGTTGTCAAGATTCTTATCCTGACAATCCTGGTTCTGTTTGGCCAACCACAAATGCCTTTTGTTCCTCAGACACTTTTTTACACTCCTCTCCTTGATTTGTTATAACTTTTGGCAGTCTGTAGTACTCCAAATGTTTCTCCCGGTTCGACCGACAGCCCAAAACATGATAATAAATGACTACTTTCAACAGCAATAATCAGCAAAATATGTTGGTTCAGTCGCATTGTTTCTGTTCAGTGCCGCCAAAATGGCCAATTGATGACGTGTTGTGAAACAGCAGTTATCATTTTTAGGTATGAAATGGCTTCACAAGCAGTATTTTTAACCACGTAGTATTATTTTTGTCTTACAATCACAGAAGTGCTGGGATAAAAGTTTATAGTTAGGAGATAAACAAAGGTAGCACAAAGGTACCTAACGCTTCAAATTGGCGCTTTAAATAACGTTTGTTGATTACATTGTTTCGCCATTAGGTGGCGACAAGTGACTGTTAAAAAAATGTATTTGTCATTGAATCATTCGTTAAAACCATTTTTCATATCATTTTTAAAAACAATTCATTCATATGAATTAAACATTTTTTAATTGACTGCAGCAATTAATATTTTGTCACAGCCTCTAGTATTGTTATTTTGCTTAGTTCACAGTTCTATCCCTGTTGAAAAACCAGCATGCTGGTTAGGTAGGTTTTGATGCTGGTTTTAGCTGGTTTATGCTGGCCCTTTGCTGGTTTATGCTGGTCCTTAGATGGTCATGTGCTGGTCCAGGACCAGTTTAAACCAGCTAAAACCAGCATCAAAACCTGCGTAACCAGCATATGCTGTTTTTTTCAACCGGGATTTGAAACGAAATGGTATATAATAGTAGTATACAAACAAAATAGTATATAATAATAGTATTCCATTCCAAGCACACATTCTCTCCCAGATGCGAATAAAACTGTGCAACTTAGTTTTAAAATGGAAAGTTTTTATTTATTTTACAAGATGACTTCATTTTTCCTGTACTAAAAAAGAGAAGGGAATCCCGCCAGCCTATTTTGAGCAAACTGATAACACCTGTGTCTCAATAAGAAGGCTTTCCTCTTCTGAGGACCACATACTGACAGCTTAATGTCTGCTTTAAAACTTCTTTCTCTACTGTACTTCTGTTTCCATCTGTCACTTGCTGAATTACAGTCTGGCATTAATATTACTATAAAACCCGCTGTGTAAATTCATCTCGCTGATTTGACTGAACAAGCATTATAAACGAGACATGCAAAGTTCATTTAAACTTCATTCTTTATGGATTCTATGGGAGAAATATGATTTTGACAGGCATTGCATTTAATACAGACATTAGCATGAAACGGATAGTGATGTTCCAGCCTTAATCAATCTTCTGCGAAACACAAAAGAGGATAACAAACAAACATTTTTTAAATATCTTCTTTTGTGTTCCAAAGGAGAAAAGTGAGCAAATGATGACAGAATTTTACATTCTTTCTTTTAAGCATCTTTTGAATGAGCTAAAATATATTTATGCAATATTTTGTATGCACATTTGCCAACACACACATGCATGTATTTTACATCTGGTTTTATGTCATATAAATTAAAATTTCATCTTCTGTCTTACATATATGTATATATGATCATGCATAAAATTTGACAAGACAGATGCAGGAGTGTGTCAGAAGTCATAAACTCACCTGCACATTTGACCGTTTAGATGCCAATTTGCACTTATTTGGCATTCAAATCCAAAACATCTCAGCAACCAATCCAATCTATTTGCATTAGTGGTTAGAAAAGTTGGTCAGAAGACACCAAAACACACACGTGCACATGCTCAGGCACGCAGAGGGTGTTTATAACATGTGGTTACTCACTTAATAAGTTTCTACTTTCCTCTTCTGTCTCTCTCTCCATTCCTCTATCTGTTTGCAGACATACATCGGCTCTATTTTAGCAGCAGTAAACCCTTATCAGAGCCTGTCAGATCTCTATGATGCCACAGCCATAGAACGATACAGTCGACATCACCTGGGCGAAATTCCTCCTCACATCTACGCCATTGCTAACGAGTGCTACAGATCCCTGTGGAAGCGTTCCAAAAACCAGTGTGTGCTCATTAGGTATGTTTTACATGAGTTTTACATGTTGAGTTTTGAGCATTTTCAGACAGTCTGACTATGAAGTCTTCTGCCATGACCTTAACCCTCACCTCTGACCTCTCGCCAAGGTGTGAGGTCAAACTCATGGCTGCCTGACAGCACTCATTACACAAGCATGCAGAGGTTAAAGGTGTCAGACTGCTGTGTTTGTTCTCCACACTGCAAATCTCTCATCGGCTTTAGCGAGAGCCAACATAGAGAATACAAACTGGCAGAATACCTGACCGCCGCGGCCAAGCCTAGACTAAGAAAAGCTCTGAGCATGTACAGACTCAGCAAACATGTGGACATTGATAGGGCTACCGAAAAAAGGCAGGCTTTTCTCTTACTGCACAGAAACTGGTGGAAACTGAAGTGTACCTCTTCAACTCGTGCTGTAACTACACACAACGCTTTCTTTTGGCATTTTTGCAAACCACAACAAAGAATTTCAATGGAAATCTAATACCCACAAACTCCCAGACCTGCAGGATGAAACCGCAGGGAGCACAAACAAGCCTTGCCTTGTGAAAAGGGCAAGTGGTAGGACACGAACACACAAAGCTGAAAGTAACTTTGCACACGCATTAAATACTTTTACATTTATGAACGGCGGAATTTTTTAATGGTACCTTTACTTTTCAGCAATATGGTACATGTCCCATAACATTTCTCTAGGGCACAAATCTCTCACCTTTTTGTGTTTTTTAAACTTATTAGATATATAAGTTATATGAACTATAATATAATTACTAAATTAACCTAGCATGAAAAGTATCTAGTTTTACACACATTAAATGTCTGTATTTCACTTAAAATGTTTATTTTGGCTTAGTTTTTGCCCTTGTATAATCATTTTATGGATTTAATTTGTTTTTTTTAATGCCTTTCATGCAAATTAAATCACACAAATCATGTTTTTAAGTTGTATTTAAACATGTCTCAGAATTTGGCAAACCTCATATAAATTAAATAGAAATAAAATAGCTCATAATACAGTAGTTTGTCCACCTGAGGTTGACGGGTACAATTTTCCCTCACAGACTATTTGTTGAAATACATTTTTATTTGCGTTTCTGGCCCTAATTTGTTGACGGTGTCATAAGTACACTACCGTTCTACTGTTTAATTTAATGCGTCCTTGCTGAATAAAACTATCCATTCATCCTTCTAACCTCAACTTTTTGCATGGTAGTGTAGATGTATTTGTATATTCAATATTTATTGCTTTAAAAATTTGTTAACTCACTATTGTGCCAGTAAAGCTTCTTGTGTCTTGAAAGACTTCTTGACTAACAGCCAGAAAGTAACTGCCCTCTGCTGGCTACATCAGCTCATTACAACTCTTTCAGCTAATGTTCATCTGTCAGCACTGACATTTTCTGTGTGTGTCTGTGTCAGTGGGGAGAGTGGAGCAGGTAAAACTGAGAGCACAAAGATGATTCTGCGCTTTCTGTCTGCAATGAGTCAGCAAAGTGTGGCACTATCAACTACAAAAAGAGCATCATCTCATGTAGAGGAAGCAATTTTGGAGAGCAGGTATGTGTGTGTGTGTGTGTATATGAAATAACACAAATCATTCTGTGTACACACTGTGCTCACTCATATGCATGACTTCATCTGTCTATCTGTCTCTGTAGTCCAATAATGGAGGCGTTTGGAAACGCTAAAACAGTTCATAATAACAACTCTAGTCGCTTTGGGAAATTCATCCAGCTTCATTTCAGCCAGCATGGAAACATCCAAGGAGGAAGAATCACAGACTGTATCCTCTTTTTGTGCATTTCTTTACATGTGTCAACTGTTAGTTAATTTCTGTATCTTTTTTTGTTACCTGTACTGTAATAGTGCCTGTTTCTGCATTTGCCTTGACTTTATATTTTCAACACACAGACCTTTTAGAAAAGGTGAGTTTCTTTTATTCATAAAACTTGTGTGTCATTTATGTGGGTCACTAATCATGTCTTTGTTGGACTCTCATTGTCTGTTTGTGTTTCTTTCAGAATCGCGTTGTGCGTCAAAATCCTGGGGAAAGAAATTATCACATATTCTACGCTCTGCTGGCCGGAACCAGCGCAGAACAAAAGGGTGAGTCTGGGCTGTCTACACTGTCAACAGATTTCTGTTTGAAGCCTCTTTTTAACCCTTGTGTTGAGATGGAAGACCCATTGCCCTTTAAATTGCCTTATAAGTATTACACCCTCAAGAGTGCATTATAGATGATCTTTAATCTGCAAAAACAGTTATGTCTGGGAACAAATTATAGGTGACGTATCTGGAAAATCTGACTTTTTCCATGTTTAAGTGCTATAATTGGGTGCCCAGTGCTTCTTTCAACCCACCGACAACGGTGTACCAGTTCTAACACCATGGCAAAAGTTTGAGGAAAGCATGCTAACTGTGCAATCTGTCGCTGGCTACACAGATGAGTTCAAAACAATATTTAGAGTCCCACCCTCAGAGGAGACAAGAGAGCAGTGGATTTATTGATTTATTTGCTGTAGGGGTGTGACGAGACACTTATCCCACGAGACGAGACGAGACATGAGACTGGGTTCACGAGAACGAGACGAGACGAGATTTTTAAACTTTTCTTAA
>JAHKKF010474440.1:0-12544 GCA_019740295.1 Labeo calbasu
TTTTTTCTTATGAAAGTTCCATTAAAAATGCCAAATGACTACAAAATGGAAATTATTTATACTGCGGGTGCTCAGATTTTTGGGAGGTGAAGGAAAGGTTGATTTAACAGAGTTAAATAGATACAAATTAGCACAGTGGTTTTGTCAGGGTGCTCGAGGAGATTTACCTTCCTGCGGAGTTTAGTTAAAATCTAATCAAATACTCATGAACCAGCTAATCAAGGTCATTGGGTTCGCTTGAATATTTAATGATGCCAGATCTCCAGGAGGAAGAGGAGTGTGGAATATGCAACAGCGTTTATGAATATAGTCATAGACGACATCAGGTCATGCAGTACATATCCCATTACGTATGTTAAGTTGGAGGGCATATTCTAAGACGCACAAAGCGCTAGCGCTCCCACATCTGCGTGTGATCCATCATGAAATAGACGCATGCCAAGGAGTGCATTGTGATGTTAACGGGTATGAGGTAATGCTACACTATCCCAGCTGGAAATGAGACATTGAATGTTAAGACGCATATCACTGTCACTGTATATGTGTGTGTTAGGGGGGTTGGGGGGTGGGATTACCTTTGGAGATGTGCAGTTGGAAAAACAATTTGTACATAAAATAAAGTTTGTATTAAAAAATGGTATGCAAACAAATTGTTTGGTGTTAGGGTTGGCATAAGTATTCACTAAATTTATATAAATAGTTTTTTGTCTATCACAGCAGTTCTCAACTAGAAAAAAAAAAAAAAAAGATAAATGAAACCAAATTCCATAATCCCAACTCTTCATGGATTACATTTTTATTACATGAGTATTTAAATGTAATTCATATGACTTATCTATCTATTGGCTAATATTCCTAGGAAGAAGTGCAATTTAATTTAATTTAATTAATTTTTTTATTTTATGTTTTTTGCATTACATATTAAAGGATTAAATTTTCACATTCAATTTTAAGCAATTTCTCCCTGATAAAATATTGTAGTTTTTTTTATTATTATTATTTTTGATTTATATAACCCGTTAAAATACGTAGACAGTAATGCAGATATGCATATTGGCTAATATTCCTAGGAAGAAATGTTTATTTATTTTATTTTATTAAATTAAAAATATTTTTTAAATTATTTTATTTATTTTGTATTTTATTATTTAATGTCTTTTGCATTACACGTTAAATGTTTACATTTTCACATTCAATTTTAGCCATTTCTCCCTGATAAAATATTGCAGAACTTTTTTAATTATTATTTTAGACTTATATAACCCATAAAAGTGTGTAGAGAGTAAGGCAGACATGCATATTGGCTAATATTCCTAGGAAGAAATGTTTATTTTATTTTATTTTATTATTTTATGTATTTTGCATTACACATTAAAGGATTTAATTTTCACATCAATTTTTTAGCAATTTCTCCCTGATAAAATATTGTAGAGCTTTTTTATTATTATTATTATTTTAGATTTATATAACCCATAAAAATGTGTAGAGAGTAAGGCAGACATGCATATTGGCTAATATTCCTAGGAAGATATGTTTATTTAATTTTATTATTTTTATTTAATTTTATTTTATTATTTTTTTTATTTTATAATTTTATGTATTTTTCATTACACATTAAAGGATTACATTTTCACATACATTTATTTTTAGCAATTTCTCCCTGATAAAATATTGTAGAGCTTTTTTATTATTATTATTTTAGATTTATATAACCCATAAAATGTGTAGACAGTAATGCAGACATGCATATTGGCTAATGTTCCTAGGAAGAAATGTTTATTTTATTTTATTATGTTATGTATTTTGCATTACACATTAAATGTTTACATTTTCACATTCAATGCAATTTCTCCCTGACAAAATATTGTAGACCTTGTCAAAATTTATATAAATGATTTTAAATAATTGTAAGGCATCTTTCAGACACCTTGAAGGTGTGTCGTGGTCCCCTAGTGGTTCCCGGCCCCCTGGTTGAGAACCATTAGTATATGACTAAGTAAATATTTGTTTGTTTGGGTCAATAAAAGAGCAAGAATATGTCCATTTTGGATCACAGAGTTCACAGAGAGTGTCTGTGTCATCCCGCCCCATGTTGTGGTGAAAACAGGGAGATTTGGGAAAAGGGAGCACCATAATAATGACAGTTCAGACGGCAAATAAGAGGCTTAAACTTCCCTAATACTCAATGCTCGGGGTGTTTCATTAGCAGGGTTACAGGGAACCAAACTCTTGTTGTCCTGCCAGGACAGAAATGACATGATTTCAGCCTGGCAGGGCAACACGGGCTTATGCAAAAAGAGCCTCAATATTGTCACAGAAGATGCTTAAACAGCACATGCAAATAATCACTTTAGGACATTTTCTCTCATCTCAATGTGTCACAAGCTGGACATGTGGCTATTATGGTAAAGCTTAGACTCTTTGTGAAGTAATTTATATTAATGTGACATATCACATGGCTTTATTTCAGCCTCAGTCCAATATTAATGCAAATGCACAATTTATAGCGCACAGCCTTGACCCACTATTACAGTACTGTCATTCCAAAGTATCCGTAATCACGGAGCAATATGCAGAGACACACATCTCCGAACACTTCTCCACTGTCAACATGCCCATTTGTAAAATCGCACACCCTCCTGAAAGCTGCTCAAGGCCGCGGGGCTATTCTGGAAGCTGTTTATTAAGGAATCGTGCTCCTTGCCAGTCACTACGGCTTCAGGAGATCCAGACAGACTTTATCTTGACAGTTCCCCACTCAGAGCAAAGTGGCCCGTGTATGTGACTGGGAGACTCGAGTGGCGGGTGGTAAATGTGATCTTTAAAAAGCAATAAACTAAAAGAGGGGCCTCGTGTGTGGTCTGAAGTGTGAAGGTAGGATAAATGAGAAAATGAAAGAGGGACGGAAGGATAGGCAACAGGTCCAATGAAATGATCTAGTAATTTGACACTCTTACGTCATGCCCCCAGACTGGGATTAACACGAAGTCACGGGGCTGAGTTAGAAGGAAAAACTGAATCATAACCGAGACAAGGCAGATCTCAAGAAGGCATGGTCACATAAGACCAAAGACACTGAAATGACCTTGTGATTTTTGAAAGTGTCATTTCTCAGGAGACATTTGTTTGCCAAATACATGCCCATGACAAGCAACTGATGCATTTACCCAGTCTGCAAGATGTCTGTTAAAGATCACTCTATCTGGAAAGCATCTGCTGTGTACAAACATCTGTAAGATGTCAGTTTTACCTACATTCTAAATCATAAACATCTTAAAGACAACTAATAGATGTCTATTTGACAACTATTGTCTATTTGGAAACGTCCTATAGACGTATTGCAGATGAGCAAACACACTGAAAATACATCTTCCAGATGTAAATGCAGACGTCAAATAGATGTCTCTGTGATGTATGTGTGCTATCAGGGTAACAGAATACTGAATTTAGTCACATTACAGAGCAGTTTAAAAGATTGGTTCACTCCAGAATTAAAATTTCCTGAGAGGTCTGCTATATGAAGAAAAATCCTGGAATGATTTCCTCAAAAACCTTAATTTATTTTCGACTAAAGAAAAAAAAAAAGACATGAACATCTTGGATGACATGAGGGTGAGTAAATTATCAGGAAATATTTATTCTGGAGTGAACTTATCCTTTAATGTGTAATGCAACAGACATAAAATAAAATAACTAAACTAAACTAAACTAAACTAAAATAAAAAAAAGTTTCCTTTTTATTTTTAAACATCTGCTTTTTTTCTAGGAATATTAGCCAATGTGCATGTTTGCAATACTCTGTATACATTTTTATGGGTTATTTAAATATAAAATAAAATAAAAAAAAAAAAAAAAAGTACTGTTACTTTTTGTTTTTTTAAATACTCAAATGTCACGCTGGACAAAAAATGCAATTGAGATTTACACATCATCTAAAAGCTGAATAGCTTTTAGAAAGCTTTTTATTGATGTATGGTTTGCTAGAATATTTGGCTAAATTTGGCCGAGATACAACTATTTGAATATCTGGAATCTGAGGGTTCAAAAAATCTAAATACTGAAAAAATGGCCTTTAAAATTGTCAAATTAAAGTTCTTTGCAATGCATACTACTACTCAAAAAACTTTTGATATATTTATGGTAGGAAATTACAAAAATATTTTCATGGAACATGATCTTTACTTAATATCCTAATGATTTTTGGCATAAAAGAAAAATCAATAATTTTGACCCATGCAATGTATTGCTACAAATATAACCGTGCTACTTAAGACTAATTTTGTGGTCCAGGGTTCAAATATAGATTTAACATTTGTATCTGCATTTGTCTGATTAGTCCTGTTATACTGGTCAAATTATTTGTATAAATAAGTCATTTTAACAAATAATTACAATTATTATAATAATAATTTAAATATTTTATTTTTTTATTATTTGTATATTTTTAGCATAAATGGTTCAGTTTCTTTCTACTTCTAAATATCTGGAATTTCCAGTTCCATTTCCAGTAATTACAAACATTCCGATCTGTTTTCTTTAACAGCATCCACCGTTAAGCAGCTTAGTGCCACAATTACTTCCCTGTACATTAAATGCATTTTGAGGGTATTACGGCATAGTGCCGGTTTTGCTCATTATCCTGCTGTTGCTGGAGTAATGACTTCTCTATGAGGATGACTTAGATTTGAAACAACTTCTTTTTTGCCCTCCAAATCTGCTTTTCTACCCTTAACAGCGGTGCTTCTTTCACCTGAAGATTTTTCGGCTGTCAAATCTGTCATTTCTTTCTGCCTGAAGACATGTATTTTGCGATGAAAATGAAGACGGTCATATTTTAGAGCCTCAGTTCACAACATCATTACACGGTTGAACATGGGTATCCTTTGACACCAGCGTCTGATATCTGATGCTAATGATTCCATCTGCTGGTTACACTTCGATGCCTGCAATTCGCTCTCCTTTAAAGCTCCATAAAAAGGTGTGGCAGGAAAAGCTTTCACCTCTGTATCTGTGCCAGCAAATGAAATCATACTGTATGTTCAGAACTAACCCCTCTTCCAAAATCAGCATTCATACTTTAGGGAACATACTTGATGTGCTATTGATTTTTAATTGTGCACTGCTTCAATCAATAGATTCATTTTCATAATGATCAGAATTGCACCTGCTGGGTCAATTGAGAATTGAGTGTTCGAATGAAGGACTTTAGGAAAATATGTCTGCAGGCGAAACACCACAGTCATGCAGGTTTATGTGATGTCCTCCGAGCATTCACATATAATGAGTTTTGAGTCCTCTTGGAATGTGATTTTACCTCAGACAAAACATAATTGAAGTTTGAGTTTCATTAAGAATAGAAAACACAACATTGCCACAGTTACAGTCTGGAGGAGTTGCCAAAAGTCAGAGCCAGTTGGCAGATTTTGGGAATTCATATTTCACAGATTCAGATGATGATTCCATCCAGATGGAGGATATCAAACATGTTTGATATTTCGAGCTAATTTTAGAACACATATTGTTTTCATTTGTCATGAGTCTCCTAGCAACAAGGCACATGTTTCTTCATGAGCTTGTTGTGATCGGAGCAACTTTAAAGTCTGTTAGTGTGTTACGCTCAGTCGTTTAGTGCATTACGCCCAGTTTTCCTCGGTAACTAGTGTTTTAAAATCTGTTCCGATTTTAAAAGTCGTGTACTGTATTCCAGCCTTAAAGTAATCATCACAATCATAATTCAAACTGGGTATCTTCAAACTCTGTACTGCCAAACCCCATACTGAAAGTTGACCTCTCACTCCTGCTGCTGCCAACCCAACCATAAAATTTATCTTTCAGCACCTGTCACAACTGAGACGATCTAAACATCTCCTTACAACAAGTAAAACATTCAGACCAATGATTTACGCTTACTAAAACAACATCTCTCAGCCATAACAGGTAGTAGGATAACAAAAAGTGTGAACTAGTGATGAAATTATGAACAAATGGATGTCTTTATGGATGTTATGTATGGGCCAGATACTCAGAGTATAAGTGCATCATTTACATTAACGTGACATGTAAAATGACAGATAGTGATAATGATTTAAAAAAAAAAAAAAAAACGTAGTGTTAAATGTAAAATCGATGTTGAAAATGAACTTGAAGAGGCTTACCTGGCTTCTTCGGTTCAGGCATGGTGGTTCGTCATATGTCGGTCACCCTGACTTTTCTTTCTCCCACACTTTACTCATCTTTCATCCCTTTTATTCCCTCCTCCCTTGGCAAGCATGTCGTCCCCATCCTTGAGAAAGGGTGGGCGAGGACAGAAAAGAGCGATACAGGGAGAGAGAGGGAGAGCGACAGAACGAGCGTTACTTGAGATCTTGAGGGAATACAACTTGGACAGGACGAGCAGACGACAGACAGAGACAAGGGTGAAAAAGTTTAACGTTATAGCAAACAGGGTGTCTGTATTAATTGGTTGTCTTGTTAAGGTGTGCTGTGAACCAGGATATTCGCTAATGGCATGATATACTCGTAGATCTATTAACTGACAGCCTGTATGAAGTACATTACAATGGAGCTGCTTGACTCCTGTTATTGACTGAAAATTAAAGCAAGGCTTGTCAAGAAAAGAATCAGGCTGTTGAAATGCTGACAGAGGTTAACTACATTTGACAGGCTGACCTTTGACCTTATAGCTCCCTAACCACTCCTTTTCTTTTCAACAAGTATAAGTGCTCACAATTCCAGTCAGTCACATAGATCTTCATGGGACACAAACTGACTGTGTTTTACAAATAACTAAACAGTGGCTAAATAGTCAATGAAAGCAGTTAGGGGGCTTAGGCGAGGGGTTACATATATATGCAGACACATATAAAACTAATGAGATATTTAGTCAACATAACTTAAGGGGTTAGTTCACCCAAAAATGAAAATTCTTTCATTAATTACTCACCCTCATGTCGTTCCAAACCTGTAAGACCTTTGTTCATCTTCAGAACACAATTTTAAGATATTCTTGATGAAATCCAAGAGCTTTCTGACCCTGCAAAAAGAAAAAATGTTGAATAAAGCTGGTATTTTTGTTTTCTCTGCACAAAAAAGTATTCTTGTAACTTTATAAAATTACAGTTGAACCACTGATGTCAAATGGACTATTTTAATGATGTCTTGACTACCTTTCTGGGCTTTGAACATGTCAGCTGTGTTGGTGTCTATGCAGGGTTCGGATTTCATCAAAAATATCTTCATTTGTGTCATGAAGATGAACGAAGGCCTTACAGGTTTTGAGTGACATGAGGGTGAGTAATTATTCATAGAATTTTCATTTTTTGGGTGAGCTACAGAGTTTTTTTGTTGAATGTTGATATTATATTTAAATGAATACCCTACCATTCAAAGTCCGCAATTTAGCAATGATGCATTAAATTGATAAAAAAGTAACAGCAAAGACAAAAAGCATTTTGTTTAAATGCTGTTCTTATAAAATTTCTATTCATTAAAGAATTCTGAAAAAAAAAAAAGAAAAAGTATTACGGTTTCCACAAACATGTTAAGCAGCACAGCTGTTATTAACTTTGATAATAATAAGAAATGTGTCTATTAAAATGACTTCTAAAAGACTAGAGTAATGATACTGAAAGTTCAACTTTGCCATCACGGGAAAAATCTACATTGTAAAATATATTAAAATAGAGATCATTGTAATAATATTTCACAAAATTACTGTTTTTACTGTATTTTTGATTATATAAATTCAGCCTTAATGAGCAGACACTGACCCCAAACTGTTGAACGGTAGTGTATATAAAATATTTTAATATTTGTCTTTACTTTTCATCAACTAAAATGTCATTTTTGTCATCAAAGTTTAATTGACGTTACAAAAGACTTACTAAAATGAATGTGATATAACAAAATAAAGACCAATAGGGGTGTAACGGTACACAAACATGATGGTTCGGTAAGTACCTAGGTTTTGACATCATGGTTCGGTATGATTTCATTACAGCAGGGGGAAAAACTAAACATAGTTTTTATTTTTTATTTTTTAATTAAACAGTGGTTTACTGAACAAGTTGCTCTTTCTTTAAATAAATTCAATTATAATTAAAATTTTCTTTATGATTAAAAAGCTACCTCAGCTACATTACTATAAGGTTACAATTAACAACAGAGCCCAAACTAAAATTTTATTACTATTTAGTTATTAACATAATACTCAACATTCAATGTGAAAAAAACTAAATGTATGAAAAATGTAAAATTAACTTAAGTTTTTAAATTAACTTATATATTATAAAAATTAGATTTATATTTGTTGTTAAAATATATTCAGTTATACAGTGGCTGTCATAACTTGTTTCATAACAGATTAAGTAAAAAAATGCATTAAATAATTAAGACATCACTAACAGTAAAATATAATGAGTACATAGTCTAATATTTCACGAAATGCTCTAGTTTTCACCAGTTTCAACTTAAAAACTTAAGTTCAGCAGCTGCCTTGACATTTTAAGTTAAATAAACTTAAAACTACAAGTCATTTCAACTCACTACAATAAAATGAGTTAAAATGACTTGTACTTTTAAGTTGACTGAACTTACGAGTTGACATTACTTGTACTTTTAAGTTGGTTTAACTTAAAATTTTAAGGCAACCGCTGAACTTAAGTTACAGTTTAGACGTCATTTCAAATGAAATGCTGTCACATTTTGTTTAGAAGCTGTTTTATTGACGTCTTTCCGTGGTTGAAACGCTGACTGAGCAATTACATAAGGTAAGAGGTGTTCATTCATGTTTATTTCGCGTTAAAACTAGTAGGAAAGAGGAAGAAATGATCGCATTCGCTTGCGAGGACCCCATTTACACTGCATGAGTCTGCAGCATTTATTGTTTGAATTTCCTGGAAAAAATGCTGTATTTCCTCTGTACACATGCATACTGAACCAAAAGAAGAAAATTTTCGGTATGAATACATGTACCATTACACCCCTAATGACCAAGTTAACTGACTAAAACAAAAATGTGAAATGAACACTGCGACTGTGGAGTAAAAAAGCGAAACGTAATGATCACAAAATGCCCTGTGTATAGTGTACAGATGTCTTTAAAGGCAAAACTGCGGAGATCAGAGTTTAGTCATGCCCCTGGTGCGAATGCTTGAAGTGCAGAGTTCAGTGACGCTCTATTAAGCTTGACACACCAATAAATGCTCTTTTGAACTTTAATTTGGGGGAGAGAAGACTGGGCAGAGACTGTGCTATTTATGGAAAGTCCAACTTGAGAGGCAGGTGTCAAGGAGAGAAGGAAAAAACGAGAAATATTACAGGAGAAGAGACAGAGGAGACGCACGTACAAGCACAAGAGATATGCAGTGGAAAGGAAAGTGATATATTGAAGACAACAGGCAGGAAACAAGATACTTCATGCTTCATAGAGTGCTAACTTAATTTATTTGATTCAATTACTCGTAATAAGTGCTTGGTAAAGAAAATATAAATCATATGTCAGAACATATAAGAGCAGAACGAGTCTCATCATGAAATGTAAGGAGAAAATGTTACACCACTTTATAATAAAATGTCAACGCACGAGTAGCACGCGTGCCTTTACGGTGAGGAAATGGCTAATTATAGTCCAGCAGGAGTGTGTGGCTGTATTGTCTGAGGGCGTGCTGACAGACAGCAATGACTAGATGGAAGAGGTATATATTCATTTCAAAGTAGGAACGTCTTGGAAATCACATGGCATGAGTGCATGGAGAACCCGAGCCCTTCTGCTGAAACCGTCTATTAATCATACAGGCGCTCTTACGCGTTCAGTTATGGAAATGCCAATACGCCACGCTGTATCACTTACCTCACTGTCATCTGATTAATGTAATTGAAAGGGCGTGCGTGTGTTTGTTTTCCTCCTGCCTTGGATCTTAATGACGGTCCGTGGGTCCCGTACTGAGTGGTGCAAATAGGTACACTATTGATTGGGGGAAAGAGTGTAAGATAATCATTAACTTTGATTTACAGTACAATAGGAACAGAACAGTACAGAACAAAATGAGCTTGTGGAGTACGACAACTGTGTGCTACTGTAATTGATTGTAATCGATCTAGGCTATTGATTAACGTGTGGCCCTGATGGTCCATTCTGGAACTGTTGTCAATGTAGTTATTATCTTACAGGCTCACTACAATGACAGATGTTCAGGCAAATTAGTAGGTTCTCAGGTGGTTGGTGAACACTGCAGTATTTATGCAGACATAACATTGGTCATGTCGGTAACAGCTTAAACTGGAAAACATTTTATTACATTATATGTCAGAGGACAAGGACAACACTACTAAATGATTATATTATACAGTAGGGTGTACTTCTGGCCCTGTGGACTTTTAGGAAATAAACTCTTAAAACATTTCCCACACTGTGACTAGTCTATCAAATTCGAATTTTTGACACTGTGACTAGATTATCAAACATGTTGTTTTCCGTACTGAAACCGCTAAAACCAGCCTAAGCTGGTTGGCTGGTTTTAGCTGGTCGTCCAGCCTGGTCATAGCTGATCAGCAGGCTGGTTATAGATGGGTTTTGACCCCTTCGTTAGCTGGTCAGACTGAGAGACCAGGTGGGCAACTAACTAAAACCAGCTTGGCAAGGGGGAGACCAGCTAAAACCAGTTACTTCTAACTTAAACCAGCTAAGACCAGCCAACCAGCTTAGGTTTTAGCTGTTGCTTTTTTTTTGTAGAAAAGTCATAAACATTTTGACCACCCTGTTATTTCCACCATGAAAAAACTTTTTTTCCCACTGAAAAAAAAAACAAGTAAACCTAAGCCTAAGGTGGCTGACTGACCTTAGGTGGTTTAAACTGGAAGTAGCTGATTTTAGTTGGTTTCCCAGCCTGGCCAACCAGGTCTTAGCTGGTTTTTCCAGCTGGTCTCCCAGCCTGACCAGAAGTTGTTAAAACCCCTCTTAAACCAGCCTGCTGACCAGTTATGACCAGACTGGACAATCAGCGTAATTTCAGAGCTGAGACCAGCCAGCCTTACCAGCTAAAACCAGCCTGACCAGCTTAAACCAGTTAAGACCAGCCTGGCAAGCTAAGACCAGCAAGCCTGACCATCTAAAACCAGCTAAGACCAGCCTGACCAGCTTAAACCAGCTAAGACCAACACTGACCAGCAAAAAGACAGTCTGACCGGATAAAAAAGTGGTCAAACCCCTCTTTAACCTGATAAACCAGCTATGACCAGGCTGGGAGACCAGCTAAAACCACCCTGACCAGCTAAAACCAGCTAAGACCAGCCTGACCAGCTTAAACTAGCTAAAACGGTCGGCCTGACCAGCTAAGAACAACACTGACCAGCTAAAAAAGTGGTTAAACCCCTCTTAAACCAGCCTGATAAATCAGCTATGTCAAGGCTGGGAGACTAGCTTAGGTTGGTGTTAGATGTTTTATTTTTTCCAGCAGGGTATTGCTGTAAATACACACAACGTAATATCTTCGCACTTTTTGCATATTATTACCTTAAATTTACTTTGTTTTCTCCATACATCACGTCCTTATATCACAAGCATGGTTTTCAGTCTCTTGACTGACAATGTTGCCTCTTTGGCAACCAAGTACGCGAACTTTTTAGCTGCGATTGGTCGTCAAAAAATTACGTCATACCAGAGGGACGATTGCAATTTTGTAAAAAAGAAAAAAGCATTTAAATACAAATCGAAACGTCTTACGTTTATTTTTCTCCCTTTGTTGGATTATTATATAGAAGATGGATTTTCAGAGTTAAAGACAGTTTTGGACAGGGGTAGATTTTGACAATAAAATACAAAAAGGTATTTGAAAAGGAGGAAAAATAAATAATAAAGGCATAGTAAAGTTTTCAAGACAGAATTAATAGGAAATGTTCAAATCTGTGGTGATAAAAATCTGTGCGTTCAACGTCTGAATATTGACAGTAAAGTCCTGGAATTATAATATGATTGGAGACAGTCATTTGAGATGAATGTAAAAGTCTTGTCATCAATCATTTCATATGACTTGAGATGTGTTTAAACGTGCTCTACATTGGTTTCTGACATGGCCACATTCTCCTGTGTAACTAAAGCGCTCTCTAGTGTCCAACTCTTGTCATTACATAAATTCTTTCCTTGTGACAACAGGGGCCAGTTGCTCAAAAGTAATCTGATTGGATTTTGGCCATCTTGAAAATGTGTTGTTTAAAAAAAAAAAAAAAAAAGGATTCTGAATTCGAATTAGATCACAAAATCCAATCGTGGTTTTGGTCTGGATTAAATCCTCAGTTTGTATTGTTCAAAATATTTTAGTAAGACTGGGATACTTTTGATAAAAAAATGTGATTGTTCTGATCCCAGCAGGGGCCAGTTGTTCAAAAAGTTTAATATGGATCAGAATGATCTGGATTTGGAAATCCCATGTTTTGCAATTCAGGATCAGGACCTTATCATCTAACTTTTTTTTTTTTTTCCAAATCTGGATTACTTGTGCTCTGCGGAGCCCCTAAAGGGACATGGTTATGGAAAAAAGTGAGAGGG
>JAHKKF010474486.1:0-13266 GCA_019740295.1 Labeo calbasu
AAAAAAAAAACATTGCAGCACAGTTTAGGTCTGCAAAGTTGCATCTGAACAAAACACGAGTCTTCTAGAATAATGTCCTTTGAACAGACGAGACTGAAGTGGAGATGTTTGGCCATAATGCACAGCGCCAAGTTTGGTGAAAACCTAAAGAGCATATCAGCACAAACACCTCATACCAAAAGACAAGCATGCTGGAGCAGGGCTGATGCTTTTGGGCTTGTTTTGTAGCCACAGGACCTGGGCACCTCACAGTCATTGAGTTGGCCATGAACTCCTCTGTATATCAAAGTATTCTAGAGCCAAATGCGAGGGCATCTGTCCGACATCTAAAGTTGGAACAGGACAATGATCCCAAGCACTTCAGCAAATCTATAACAGAATGGCTAAAAAGAAACAAATCAGGGTGTTGCAATAGCCCAGTCCAAGTCCAGAGCTCATCCTGACTCAAAAGCTGTGGTGAGAGCTGTGCATAAGCAAATGCCCACAAACCTCAATAAACTGGAGCAACGTTGAAAAGAAGAGTGGTCCAAATTCCTCCAGAACGGTGAGAGACTGATAAAGTCACAGAAAATTAATGCTTCAAGTTATTGCTGCTAAAAGTGGATCTACAGGCAGTTGAAGTATAGGGTGTCCTAACTTTGTTACACATGGCTTTTCCATCTTGGCTTTATTTTTGTTAAATAAATAATGACACAATGTCATGTGATGATGTTTATCTGAGGATTTATTTTCCAAATGTTAAGACCTGCCAAGGACCAGATCATTTTTTTATTATGTCCTGATACAGAAAACTATGAAATTCAATAGGGTGTCCTAACTATATATATATATGTATATATGTATGTGAATATATATATATATATATAGACACACACACACACACACACACAACCAGTCAAAAGATTTTGAACAGTAAGATTTTTAATGTTTTATAAAGAAACATTTTGCTCACCAAGCCTGCATTTATTTGATCCAAAGTACAGCAAACACACATTTTTACGATTTAAAATGATTGTTTTCTTTCTGAATATATTTAAAAATGTAGTTTATTCCTGTAATTTCAAAGCTGAATTTTTAACATCATTACTCCAGTCACATGATCCTTCAGAAATCATTCTAATATTCTGATTTACTGCTCAAAAACATTGATTATTATTATTCTGAAAACAGCCGAGTTGGATTTTTAAAGGTTTAGAATAGAATAGAAAGGAATAGGAATAGAAAGTTCAGAAGAACAGCATTTATCTGAAATAGAAATCTTTTGTAACTTAAATGTCTTTATCATCACTTTTGATCACTTTAAAGCATCCTTGCTAAATAAAAGTATTAATTTCTAGAATTTCTTTCCCCCCCCAGAAAACGACAAAAATAATACCGATTCCAGGCTTTTGAATGGTATAGTGCAGGGGTCACCAAACTTGTTCCTGGAGGGCCGGTGTCCTGCAGAGTTTACCTCCAACTTTCCTCAACACACCTGCCTGGAAGTTTCAAGTGTACCTAGTAAGACTTTGATTAGCTGGTTCAGGTGTGTTTGATTAGGGTTGGACACCGGCCCTCCAGGATCGGGTCTGGTGACCCCTGGTATAGTGTATAGTAACACAAAAGCTTTTTATTTCAGATAAATGGTGATCTTTTAATCTTTTTATTCATCAAAGAATCCTGAAAAAAATGTACTCAGCTGTTTTAAATATTGATAAAAAAAATTTTGAACAGCAAATCAGCATGTTAGAATGATTTCTGAAAGATCATGTGACATTAAAGACTGGAGTAATGATGCTGAAAATTTAGAATGACATTGATCACAGGAATAAATTACATTTTAAAATATCTTCAAATAGAAAGCAGTTATTTCAAATTGTACAATTATTTCACAATATTACTGCTCTTGCTGTATTTTGGATCAAATAAATGCAGGCTTGGTGAGCAGAAGAGAATTCTTAAAAAAAAAAATCTTACTGTTAAAAAATTTTGGACTGGTAGTGCTGGTATGTTTAATGTCTACTATGGTTAAACATGTCACTATGGCTTCTTTAGATGATGGGAAAACAAGCACTCTGTCAACTACCAAGGAGTCCTTACAGGAACTCATCCTGTTGGTCCACAACCATGGACAGACGTGCCCTCTTCCCCCTGTCCTGCATTCTAGGCCTGTCACAAAAACATCCGAGCAAGATCAGAGTGCTTGTGCAGCAGGAACAAAAGAAGCTGAAACTGAGTTCAAAGACTCATCTGTGGTGGACCTGTGTCTCAAATACACCTGTGAAAATGGACATCATTTTTCGTGGACTCCTAATAAGATAGAAAAGATAACGACATCTAAAAATCAAGGTGATAGAACTGCATTTACCCCAAAGAGACGAGGCAGGAGGCGGTCGAAGGAGCCAGACACAGAGACAGAAAGACAAGAAGTGGTGACTAGATTAAAAACCAGACAACAACAGCGACATGAAAATGCTGAAGTTACCGCAAATTACACAGAACAGAAACAAAGGACAAGGTCTGAAACGTTGAGGGGAAACAAGAATCCAGGTGACTGTTTTTAAGGATTTTTCTCAAAGAAATATGCTGTTTTTGTTATTTAAGGACTAACTACAACCATGTGCTAAGGTGTTACAGTGGCTCCTGAGACACAGGAAGGAAATGATGCGGCTGTTGACTCTTCACATTCAGAGCATGGGTATTTATGTTTGCATATTTGGTTGTTTAGCTGTGTTTATAATATTTTGTTCAATTGTTGAGTCTTTTTCTGATTGTCAGATCTCTAGCAAACAGCGATGAGCTGATTGGAGATGGTCCTGCAAGAGTTTGCATTGAAAACCAAAGCTCCACTGATAGGTATGTGTTTATTCATCTATACTAAAACACTTAATAACTGAAAAAGACATAAATTAAAAGGAAAGTTCACCCAAAAAATGAAAATTCTGTCAGTAATTATTCATCCTCATGTTGTTCCAAACCCGTAAGTGCAGTTTCTTAATTTGTGTTCCAAAGATGAACGAAGATCTTACCGGTTTGGAACAACAGTCATTTTTGGCTAATCTATCCCTTCAAACTAACTCTCTGTCTTCTAGCAATGAGGAAGCTGAAGTGCTGAATTTAACCAACAGAGGGACCCAGAGTAGAGCAGATCCTCCTGAGACACACAAATCCAACAAAAAAGCAGGAACTCTTAAAAATACCAGGTGGTTTGTCTAACAGCACATATTTTTATATTTTAAAATTCACAAAAAGTTAAATGTAACCCTAAAGATTTGTACCCTTTTCTTTCCAGTCCACAGTTATTGAAAGATGACATGTCCCAGATTGGTCACAAGAGAAGACGGTTTGCTATTTAATTTTACCAAGATAAATATATTACTTATATAATTTTTTTAACCAACATATAGGTTTTTATTTTATATTGGTAATTTATATTTATATAGATTTTATGTACATGTTTTAAATAGAAAAGTCATGTTATGTTTTCATGATTTTATTTTGAATGTCCTGTTGTATCATATGTTAACATCATAATTACATGATGCTTATCTTTGTGTTTACAGAAAATCAACATCCAAAGTGATTTTGCCTTGCGAGTTTGAAGGCTGCGACAAGATTTTCTCCAGTCGGCAATATCTAAATGTGAGTGCTGAGTCAGTGTTGACATGTCCATGACACATTCATTAATCTTTACCGGACTAAAACAACTCTGAGATAGAACTCTATGGAATAATTTCCATTATTCTGCACTGAACCATGAGAAAATAAACTTTATTTAAATTAGAAATATGTTGACTGCAAGGTTTTATGAAAAAGTGTTAACACTGTGACAGGATGGCACAGCATCTCACAATCTGTTCCTCTCCACAGCATCACATTAAGTACCAGCATCTCCAGCAGAAGACCTTCATCTGCTCGCACCCCACCTGCAGCAAGTCATTCAACTTTAAAAAACATCTGAAGGAACATGAAAAGTTGCACAGCAGTGAGTTTTTAGTCCATATAAATGATCAGAGCTAGGTAGCAACGGATGTTATCTGGATTACGTAATCAAATTCTAAAAATGAAGTACTTGTAATTAGAGTAAAGTCATTAAAAATACTTGTAATCAGACCACAGTTTCTTTTTTTTTTATTGATTACATATTATTCACACAGTTGCCTAATTTTTCATGCTGTGGTTAGTAATGTGTTTCTCTCTGTATGATTCTTTGTGTGTGTGAGATCAGAGAGACTATATCTGTGAGTTCTGTGCCCGGGCTTTCCGAACCAGCAGTAACCTGATCATCCACCGCAGGATACACACCGGAGAGAAACCGCTGCAGTATGAGTTTCACCACACACACGTGCACTAGGCCCTTGTTTATACCAAACCCTGCGTAACTCCCAAACTGATTTTTCCATGAGCATTCCGTCAATATTTAACACAACTATATTGCTCAAGGCTTTGCTACTATAGTTTTCAGCTCCAGATCTAACCCGCCCCGTCTGTCTTTCTCAGGTGTGAGGTGTGTGGCTTTACCTGTCGACAGAAGGCCTCTCTGAATTGGCACATGCGAAAACACAATGCTGAGAGCACCTACCAGTTCCCCTGTGAAATTTGCGGACGCCGCTTTGAAAAGAGAGACAATGTCACTTCTCACCGTAGCAAGAGCCACCCAGACTATAATACACCCACTCCGGAACTGACTCTTCCCCTTCCTCCCTCTGACCCACTCCCGCATCCCTCGGGGCAGAGCGAATCTTCCCCTTCTGCTTCTAAGAATCACACTGCTGTAGAATGACATTTATGTAGTGTTTTGATTAAATATGTGGACCACAAAACCAGTCGTAAGTAGCAGGGGTATATTTGTAGCAATAGCCAACAATACATTGTATGGGTCTAAATGATCAATTTTTCTTTTATTTCAAAAATCATTAGGATATTAAGTAAAGATCATGATCCATAAAGATATTTTGTAAATTCCATAAACCCTACCATAAATGTATCAAATCTTAATTTTAAAGTAAAGTAAAATTTGTAATATGCATTGCTAAGAAGTTAATGTGGACAACTTTAAAGGCAATTTTCTCAATATTTAATTTTTTTTGCATCCTCAGATTCCATATTTTCAAATAGTTATATCTCGGCCAAATATTGTCATATCCTAACAATCATACATAACCGTACATTAATGGAAAGCTTATTATTATTTATTTTACAATACAAAATTTTAAAAATTGACCATTATGACTGGTTTTGTGGTCCAGGATTACATATATACTTGTTCATGCTTGACCTTCAGCAGACTCTACTGTGTGGCTGATTGGTTTTAATAAAAAAAAACGAGAAATTGCCATGTGATGCATAGCTGCGGCGTTAATACTTTTTCTGTGGTTTTTTAAATATGAATAGGTCTTGTTTTGCCATCATGCAGAGGATGTATTTATTTAAAATGACTTAAATCAGCGTACTCATGTCTGTATTAATTACTAATAATATATTATTTTTTATTATTACATTTGTCATTTGCTTATATCACAGCCTTCAGTAATATGGTCAGTAGCTATTAATTGACAATTTGTTGAGACTGCTTTTTAAGTTTTTAGCCCATATAACATTAAATATGATTAATTGTGACATTGTGTCATTTCTTTTATTGACTAAACTTGATATATATGATTTTGTGCTGCTGCTTTTATGAATTATCAACACAAGACCTTTTTTATGGTATTGTGTTTTTATTTCTTTTTTTTCTGTTTAAGTGTATAAATCGTAGGTGTCAGAAAATATTTGATGCATACTTTGCTAATTTTGCATTTGTGCCGAGTACTTAATTTGAACAGCGGTTTGTCTTTAATTTCGGAAAAGAAACTAATTTGCATGCATTGATTACAATAATCGAACTCAAGGGTTCCCGCCTTTAGTAAAGGCTTACTCTGATTGACAAACGTTTCATCCAATGACTCTTGTTCTTGGCATGTGGGCGTTGCCTCTTGAAGTTGAACCATTATTCTATTGGCTAGGAAAAGCGGCAATGAAAACGCAGTTGCCATGCCTACACAGTTTTGCTCCGGTGATGCTTGAGTGACGGGAAACGTGAACCAATAGGGTCACAGGTGGGTGGGGCTTTTCAAACACTGTCAACTGTTCGTTCAAACCTTCTTACTCTCCGTAACACATTGAACGCAGCACGGTCGGAGCAACTACCGGCGTTTACCGGCGACGAAAATGAGCCACGTTGTTTTTACTGAAACCACAAGCAGGTAACATACTTTTTATACGTTTCTATGCGCAGTATGAAGTCGTTGGTTATGCTGTTGAAGCATTTTACCTGGAATGCAACATAATAGGCGTCCAGCACTAGGCAGCTCATCGTGTGTGACACTGACAGTGACGCTTTCCCCAGCGGAGCATCTCTGTTTCAGTGTGTCAGCATTGTGGAGCAAAAGCTTGAGCATTTGCAACAAGGTCAGTTTCAGTTTGTTCTGGCGGCGCACAGCATGTGTGGTGCTGTTCCCCATCAGTGCATATATTTCCTCTGTCTAGAACAAAGACTTCAGACACGGTGCTTTTTGGAAGGAAGTTGCTGTGACAGAATAATGATGGGCAAACAAGTGGAGATTTTGTGTCTCTTGGGGAATTTAAAAGTTGGGTAGATTAACTTGTTTGGTAATTATTTGTGTTGATGCTATTATATTTTGTCTGTTGCTTCAGGTGTATGTACAGTAATATGGCATTCCAACTAACTAGTTTTTCCATTTATGTTACTTATTTTCATAGTAAAATATTAGTAAATAATCCACCCATGACTTGTATCTTTTTAGTTTAACTAACAACTATACATTTAGATACAAGTATGGTGTTTATTCCAGTAGGAACTAGCATCAATTCATTTAGTCACAAGTATTTATTTCTTTGCTCTTAGTCACTATACCAGTGTAGAATTTGACTATTCTAGTAACAAATTCCGCATTTTTGCTACTGAATTCTATCTTTGGTTCACTGTCAGTACTTTTCCAGTTGTTACTGGTACATGTTTTAATTTTACTAGAAACTATTCATTTGGCATTAATACTTGTATCTGTTCCAGCTTTGTTTGTATTTATGTTTTAGATTCTAGTACCCATTTATGAGACTATCCCAGTTACTATTCCAATTCAATCTATAGATTATTAAGTAGAACTGGAATAAGTACCAGCAAAAACATTTGGAAGTGAATAGATGTTTTATGAACTAAAAATCTCCATTCACTGACAAATATGTTCAAATTGTAAATGGTAACAATAGAATAGTTAACCTGCTTGTTATTATTGGGATAGAGAAATACTAGTACACTACCAGCCTAAGATTTTTAATGTTTTAAAGAAGTGTCTTCTGCTCACCACCAAGTCTGCATTTATTTGATCCAACTGGATTCTAATTATAATGTTGATCTTTGATCTTTCTATTCATCAAAGAATCCTGAAAAAAAATGTACTTTTAAATATTGATAATAATAATAATAATAATAATAATGATAATAAATGTTTCTTAAACCGCAAATCAGCATATGAGAACGATTCTGAAGGATCATGTGACATTGAAGAGTAATGATGCTGAAAATTTAGCTTTGATCAAAAGAATAAACTATATTTTAAAATGTATTCAAACAGAAAGCAGTTATTTTAAATAGTAAAAATATTTCACAATATTACTGCTTTTGCTGTATTTTGGATCACATAAATGCAGGCTTGGCAAGCAGAAGAGACGTCTTTAAAAAGCATTAAAAATATGTTTAAAAACTTATGACTTGTAGTGTGTGTAATGAATAAGTACTAGTGACTGAAAAGATACTAAT
Organism: Labeo calbasu; assembly: GCA_019740295.1. Taxonomy (NCBI): domain Eukaryota; kingdom Metazoa; phylum Chordata; class Actinopteri; order Cypriniformes; family Cyprinidae; genus Labeo; species Labeo calbasu. The sequence continues at coordinate 7,799 of JAHKKF010474486.1, forward strand.
TACTAAAAGTAAGTTCTACTAGTATGTAATGGCTAAGTACTAAAATCAAATGAATAGTTACTAAAAAAAAATGTAAAAGCTTTTGGATTACTTTCTAGTAACATGTGCTGGTTAGTTTTAAGTAATACAATTTAGAATGACTTGGTCTTATCCGTTTAGGTTTCAGCAATATTCCAATAGCAGCTTTATATAGGCTGTTGAATTTCATTCCTTAAACGATGCATCATTTGTTTTGCAAATTGTGTGGATGAATAATGTCCCTGTCATTCTTGATAAAGTGGATCAGGAGAAATCTCTCTAGAAGTGGCCAGTTGCCTGTTTGGAAGTGCGGCGGGTTATTTCTAGAAACACTTGGTGCACAGTGTCACATCCTGAGCTAGTGGCATGTGGTTGTAGATTTGCGGAGAATGGCTGCAGGCTAGTTTTTCATATTCCCACAAAGTCAAAAGAGTTTGCAAAGCAGAGTTGTTGTGCAACACAGATCCTGGGGCTCATATATACTGTACTCCAATATCCAACTTCACTGTGTGATCTCTCACAGCGAGTTTTGTAAATGCACGGCATGGTATTCCCACCTCATGATAAGAGTCTTGTGATGCAGATTGTCCTTTGAGTGTGTGTCTTGACTTGTCCTTGTTTGGTCTATGCTTAAAAGAACCCAGGGATTCACAAAAGTGTAATATGTATCTAAAGTACACAAACATAACATTCTTCAGACAATTTTAAGACGCACTTGAGAGCATTGAGATGTTGCCAAGATAGCAAAGAATGCAGGAGTGCTTTTAAAAACAAATTAACAAACCATTCAACCATCTGATTCTTGTAATGCAGGTTCTTGACAAATTGTGGTTCTTAAAAAAACTCCAAGAGGTTTAATTTATACCTCAGTGTGTTCATTTTACATTATTAGCTATTAAATACTTGTCTAATTTTGCATTGATTAACAACAGAGTGTAGTTGTGTGTAGTTACAATACTTTAAATTTCAGAGTAATAGGGGGAAAAAAAACAGTCAGAGGTTAGGGATTAGTAAAAGTGAGGAAACCCAAGATATTGGGTATAAATTTGCTTAATAGTATGCTAATTGTTTTGAGATGGTGTTTTGGTGGTTAAAGTAATCTGATTTCCTGTTGAAGACCATCCTAATACTGCAAACATGTAGTCATTATGAAACCAAACATATGACTTTTGTTAGGCTCATCATATCATCATACAAGTCATGTTAAATAAATGACTAGTCATATTAAATATTTTGACTGTACGATGAGTGCTAATGATATCTTTCATCCTAGTTTCTCACTATTTGAACTGAACACTATTAAAACTGTTAGCTCTTAACACTTCTAGCGCTGCACTTATCTCAGAATCAAAGCTAGCAATTTTTTAAGCCTGTTAGAAATTTAAATATCAGTGGTTTTCAGCATTGACTTCACTGCAAGGGATAAAATGCATTTATAGACGTAGAGACAAAATTAAACTACCTTAAACTACCTTCTGTTTTTCTGAATAGTATGACAAACACTTTATTATTTAGGCCAAGACTGAAGACTGATATTGCTGTTTCCTTTGTGAGCTCGAGAGATATTGTCCAGTGCTGCACGGCTCGCCAGTGCAAGCATGCATGCAGAAGGCATTGTTTTGGTTTTTTTTTTGGTTTTTGTTTTGTAGAGTAAGCCTTTTTTCTGTCTTAAGTTTTATACTGAATGGTTTTGGTTTTGGTTTTGGAGGTTATTTATCGTGGTTCTTATCGTGTCTCACCTTTTATATAAAAGACAGATTAGAGCTCTGAACCCTGTAGGCATCTGGATAATTCTTATTCTTTCTCAAGTGAAGAGCTTTGAAAGGGCTCTACATCTCATCAGGTCACGCTGAAGTTAACAGTAGATACTTTGACCACACACCGGGCCTACTGAAATGTAGTCAGCCTGGCACTTTTTTAAATCAAGGTTGATTCATTATCAGGCCCAAAAGAGTCGAGACACATGAAAGCGGTGCGGTTTGAGATTAGAGGGATCATTCAGGAACCCCCCTGACTCTGAAGACCTGCAGAGAAGGACAGAGAGAGGGAGGTGGGGGATGCGCAGTACTTTGCATTTAAATTTGAATCGGTTTGAATTGGCCCTGTTGATTAGACTTCATCAGAGGGAACCTGCTGCATTAGCATGGACTTCCTCATTATCAGAGTGGAAGTTTCAAGGAATCTTGTCCAGTCCTCCTGTCACTCATCCACTGTAACTAGTGGTTGTTAGTAACAGCATTGAAAGATTTGTAGTTGTGTGTCAGTGCTGCTGGCTCACCTACATCCCTGCCAAGCAGGACAGCGCCTGTGGGCAACGCTTGGCAGCCCGTGGCAGATGGAGGATTTCTGTCTGTTGGGCTGTCTAGAGGCACACAGAAGCCTGGAGAAGGGAACGTGGCTCAGAGCCTAGCTTGATTGTGGGTCATTGTTACATGAATTGGATATGGGACTTTTCCATAAGCATCAATTTGTGTCAGCATGTTTATAATTAAATGCTTAGTTCACCCAAGAATGAAAATGTTGTCATTTGATCATCCTCAACTACGTTGTTTTCTTTAAAAGAGAAAGAGAATGGCTAAGCTCCTTCCTTACAAGGAAAGTAAATGGTCATTTATACTGGCGAAGGGATAGTTAACCCCAAAATTAAAATCCCTCATGTCCCTCCAAACCCATAAGACCATTGTTAATCTTTAGAAAACAAATTAAGATATTTCTAATGAAATCCAACAGCTTTCTGACGCTTCATAGAGAGCAATTAACTGAAATGTTCACAGACCAAAACAAAAATAACGACTTTATTTAACGATACATGTGTAGAAAGCTCTCGGATCTCATCAAAAATATCTTAATTTGTATTCCGAAGATGAACAAAGGTCTTATGGGTTTGAAAATGACATGAGGGTGAGTAATTAATGACAGAATTTACATTTTGAGGTGAACTATCCCTTTAAGCTTCAAAAAGTATCATAAAAGAAGACCGTACAATTCATATTACAAGTCTTTTGAAGTCATATGGTACCCAAATTCACAGATGACCTGTGCTGTAGTTTGCTGTCAATAATTCACTGTAAAAATATTGTTAAATTAATCAATTAATAAAAAACCTTATATTATAAGGGTTATATTAACCCTTATTAACCCTATATTTTATGAAGTGATATAATGTTAACTTACCAGCCTACCAGAAATATCAAAACTGCTTTAAATTGTAAAACGAACTGATAACCGTTTCATTTTATGTCAGTTTTAATTGTAGTTATTTTAATATGACAGATAAAAAATGACAAATGTTGCCAAGCTGAAATAAGATTTTTTTATATTTTGTTTTATTTCAGTTCAACATTTAAAAAAAAAAAAAATGAAATTTATGTATTTGTGAATTGTTTGATTTCTATTAACAAGGTGTGAAGTCTTGATCTTTTTTGATGATGTTTTTATGTTGACTGTATAAATTACTATTAAATATGATTAAAGGAGAAGTTCACTTCCAGAACAAAAATTTACAGATAACCCCCTTTTCTTCAGTCATAAAGAAATTGTTTTTTTTTTTTTGAGAAAATCATATCAGGATTTCTCTCCATATAGTGGACTTCAATGGTGCCTCCAAGTTTGAACTTCCAAAATGCAGTTTCAGTGCAGCTTCAAAGGGCTCTAAACGATCCCAGCCGAGGAAGAAGGGTCTTATGTAGTGAAAAAATTTAGATAATTTTTAACCTCAAACACTCATCTTGTCTAGCTCTGAATGAAACTTCCATTTCATGTTCTTCTCCAACTTCAAAATCATCTTACATCACTGTTTTACCCTTTTTTGTAAAGGATGTTTGATCTTCTTTGCACATTCACTTTGTAAACACTGGGTCGGTACTTCTGCAGCGATGTAGGATGATTTCGAAGTTTGAGGAGAAAATGATATGGGAGCTTTTGGACATATCCTAAGTGTCTTAAACCGGAATACACAGAGTTCACGCAGAGCTAGACAAGACGAGCATTTGAGGTTAAAAAATATATAAATTGTCTTTTTTTTTTTCCTTTTACAAAATAACTGATTGTTTTGCTAGATAAGACGGTTCTTCCTCGACTGGGATTGTTTAGAGCCCTTTGAAGCTGCATTTTTACTGCATTTTGGAAGTACTCGACTTTCGACTCAAATACTTAAATGTTTTCCTCAGAAAACATAATTTCTTTACGACTGAAGAAAGAAAGACATGAACATCTTGGATGACAAGGGAGTGAGTAAATTATCTGTAAATTTTTGTTCTGGAAGTTAACTTTTCCTTTAAGCACTGGTTGTATGGACTTTCATAACAGTCATGTGCACCAGCTCTCTTTGTTTTACAAACACTTATGTAGGCTAAATAAGACTATTGCCTGAAAATCGGTGGAAAATAGATTAGTAGGCCACTAACTCCAGCGGTTTGACATTTGGTGAATGGTGAATCTGTAAAGGCAGAGAATGCAAGGAAACAAATTAAAGAGCCATTGAACTGCTTTGAGTATATGCTAAATCAGTAGTCATTTTCAAGGTTTTAACGGAATTTCAGTGAAATTATTCGGTGAGCACAGACCTTATGACTGCTGTGTGGCATGATAATAAAAGCTAGTTTACAGGAAGTCTCAGTGGCGTGTAATTGTGCCATTGAGATGCAACTGTCCCCGAATTCAGAAGACCCTAATCAAATTTGCTATCTAGGTCATTTATGAGGCGCATGCTGACCCAAAAAAACTGAGAAAGCAACAGTAAGCGATGCCAGAGAATAGGATGATGTTTATCATTTGTGTTGCTAATGCCCCTCCGTCAGTGTCTTCTAGACGTGTTCTGTCACTTAAATATGCTGTTGCCCTGCACAAACATGATTTAATTACCTGAATTAATTAATGCATTGTGTACAATTGTTGATTCTGTATGCACTCGCATGGCTTATGCAGTAGGGTGATGTACCGGGTGGAGGTGAGCTCTGGCCTGCTGTCATAGACTGTGCTCGAGCACTACTGACAACAACAACAGCATTCAGCACAACACAAAAGCCAGTAGGGACTGTGGTTCCATTCTGCCGGGCGCTGAACAGTGGAACAAGCTGAATTCTGTTCGGAAGGATATATGGCTGTTGTCATTCCATTCTCCTGTACTGTTCAGTGCTGTGACATTCAATGTTGTCTTAATTTCTAATTAGTGTTTTAGCAGATAATTTATTATCTAACGTGGCTGACACTAACTTTAGAAAGCAGTAACCTGGTGTTTAAGACCTTGTTCTTATTAACTTGGTAATAGGTCACTGCATATTTTCAGTAGTGACAGTAATGCTTTGGTAGCGACAACATCACATTACAGAATTTTAACCCACATACTAAAACACTACTAAAACTTACAAAAATACTAAAAATTTGCATAAGTGTACAAAAATTGTTTTGGTCATGACTCTTTTGGTAGTGAAAATTTTATGGGATAACAC
>JAHKKF010474517.1:0-16672 GCA_019740295.1 Labeo calbasu
CGGCGAACGTTATCCAGGGGGCGAGGCAGGAGAATAGTCAGGCAGGCGAAAGTTCCGAAAGACAGATTAAACAAAACAACAAGGCAAAACCAGGAAACGAGACACGGGGAAACACGGAGAAACGCTTTGCATGAACGATAGATACAATTCAATACTCGGCGAGGGGTGACAGGAAGACCAGGGTATTTATACTGTCCGTGATTGGTGCAAATGGTAAGAGCAGTGGCTGATGGGAAATGGAGTCCGGGGTGTAGTGCAATAGTCAATGTGTGAGAACGAGGTGAGAGCGACGTCTGGTGGTGAGCGGAGAACAGGACACCGACCAGATTTGTGACAATTATAGGGTAGCTTTGTACATGTTCAAACAACATTGTTACGTTGTTACGTATTGTATTGTTTTCATTTTAATGTACTCAATTAGTAATCAATAATAATTATTATTATACCAGTCTGCGCACCTCCCCTGACATGGACCAAGATCACACCAGCGCAGTGTTAGAAACTAGTGATGTCCTGAGGCTGCAGATGTGGTGAAGTCATTCAAAGCAAGGGCCTCTACACTTCCTATTAATTTACAATTACAAAATTGTAATTTTAGATTATGTGCTGCCGTTTTGTTTTGCACATGGAAAACAACAAAACCCACTCTAGAAGTAGACAAAACAACATTACTCATTTACTTTGCAGGACTCACTGTTTCGGAACCTGTGCATTCCCCCCATTAGCTTGGTTCATTTGGGCATATTGAAATTACAGCAACAATTGTATTATTGTATTCAGTTGTCATATCAATGGCATTGTTTTCAATTGCATTATTAATTGGTTTACTTATTTTTGACTGCGAGTAACAGAACCAAATCCAAGCCTTTATTCTGCGATCTTCCTCTCCATGCTAAACAGTGACCAAAAGCATCAAAGCTGGCGCACTCGTTACAAATTCAGAATTTGCCGCTTCAGGAAACTCTTGCTTTGTCAGACTGCAAAATGCCGTGTTTCTGGTCAGGTGTGTTTGAATGAGAAATGTGTGCCTTCATGGAGTAATAATCTGGATAATATTTTCAGTGATTCACAACTTAAATTCTGCTCTACACATACAAAACTATTGTATTCCACCAGAGAGGACTGCGGCTGCTTTTGACATTTTTAGCAATAAATAAATTATTGTGATTGCACTTATCTGTCTGCCATGTCCTTTTTTTTATATTTTCTATAAAATTGGTAGGCTTAGGTTTGGGGCAAAGACTATAGAATACCCAAGACTTGTCACTCGTAAAATTTTGAATGGGGAAAGATGCAACGCTCATTATGGCCGCAAAGCCCCGTACTCTTAATGAAAGAGCCAATCATTGACTAGTAAAGTCAACACGTCACTGCAGCTGCCGTTAGAAGTTCCCGTTGCTATAGAAACAGTCAGCGTTCTGAGACATGCGCTTAGTACTGCACATGCGCACTGGCTGATCTTGCCTAAAAAATATTCTTTTTTAACACTATTGGAGCATAAAGAATGATATTTATGAGGCAGTTTCTTGTCAGATTTCATTGGTGATTTCAAATACGAAATTTATTTGTAAGCTTGGTGAACAGTTTTGGGGAATTTGATGTTTCCCCTTTCAAATAGATAGGATCTGCACTTGCCTGCCCCAGAAGCTTTTCAAGAGGCCACCAAGTGAAATGACTTGCCTTAAAGGGACTTTGGTTTTGGGGTAGGTTAAGGGGTCTAAAAATCTAAATTACTTATTAATATTGTTTAATAATAATAATAATAATAATAATAATAATAATTATACAATTGCATTGATACAAATATGTTATTAATATAAAAGATTTGTGAATATTTCAAACATTAAAATATGTCCAAATTGTACATTAGTAAAAACTAGGGATGGGCGATATTGTATTGTTTGCGATATACCGGCAAATTTTTTTCCCCATGATAAGAATTAGCCTTCCCGCGATGATAACGATAAAGTCTAGTTGTTGACATATTTCTGTATGCGACAGAACATAGTGACATGCTGAAGGCGGACGTGAAACTAGTATATCGCTAAATGAGGTGCTTCAATCTAGAACTGGTTTGGTTAAAACTGTACAGTGCGACAAAAATCAGTCTGAGCCTTGAATAACGTAGGGTACAAATGTACTAGTAGCACATGTGCGATGCAGTTTTGCATGTGTATAAGATGGTTTACGAATCTGTTGTCCAACAAAGATATAATTTATTGTATATTTTATGTATATTTTATACATGCTTCTTCTGCAAATTAACTTCATAGTCATAGTCATAGATAATCTTCATAACAACATAGCCGAGTGTTTGAAATAACCTTCTGATATCAGACGTGGTTTCATATCACAGAATGAGGCTAAAATCATACTATTTTATAGTATTACAAAGGCTATGTCGATTAGCATTGCATTATTAATGTATTTCATCCTTATAAAAAAACCAAGATTGCTTGAAGAACACAGACAAACCATAAATTGTAGCCATCGTATGTTTATTGTCTTCAGTTTCCTCAGTTAATATTTCTCTATTTGCGTTTTATTCAGCTACAGCGATAACTGGAATAGAGATTCCTGAAGCATTGTCAGTACTATTACTTCTGCTATAAAGCATGTGGAGTTTCTGCGCAAGGGCGCCCTCCGGCTTCCGAATCAGAAAGAGCTTTATTGCCAAGTGTGTTGTATTACACACAAGGAATTCCTCTTGGTGTTAAGAGCTTCCAGTACAAAAAGTAAAAAAAAAAATGTATTCACATTCCAGTGAATTAACAGTCATTACATTGGGTGTGTACTCAGTAATGCTCATAACACTCTATTTTGGGTAAAAATAGGAAAGATAATACTTTTCTCTAAAGAAACAGGATTCCCTGAATCATCGTCATTGATACCGTTATCGCAATAAATACCAGTAATTATTGTGATACATTTTTAAGCCCATAATGCCAATCCCTAGTAAAAACATGCAAAAATGTACGTTTTGTGCTTCTAAACGTTATGTACTAATACCTACGTATAAACAATGAGACCAAGCTGAGTACTTTGGATCCCTGGATATTATCCAAAGTTTGTTGAGGCTTTGACAAAATCCTCAAAACTGAAGTTACTGTGTCACTATAATGCTTGATCACATTCTCTACTTGTTACACAGTCATCTGAAGCAATAACATATAATCTTTACCAACAACTACACTTAAATTATATACATAAACCACTTTTTCAGAAGTGATATGGTTAAACACTTGAACACCAAAAGTAGATGTAAAGTAAACTTCAGATGTAATAAACTGTTTGGAGTTGTCTTACTAAGGTGACACCCTTTCTGTCAGGTAGGAATTTCCTGTTAATTAACTACATGCTAATGATTATACATATTCAGACATCATGTGTTTTTGCATTTTTTCTTGCAGTATCACAAGGATCTCTGTCAGTGCTTCTCCCACAAAACAGAACAAAAGCTTCAGAGCACAGCTGTCCAGTCCAGTGTCTGTGGCCATAGGCAGAAAAACAAGAGCTTCACCCACAGGGCACAACGATGCCTTTGTGCTTGTAATTACTCTATGTCTGATCAGACATGTACTGAGTGAGACTCAATAAGACAGAGACACAGGTTAATTGAGGCTGTTGAAACACATCAAATGAGATCTATTTGATTCACTTGAAACATACATCTTGATACAAGGTATCACATAGTTAGCTGAGTAAAACTGTCTGGAATCTGGATTGATATTTCTTTTCCTTTGCACTCTACTGTCAAACAAATTGAACAACATTATACAACCTCAAAATGTCAGAAGCCATAATTGTCCAAAAGCAATAAAGAAATATTCCCATTTTCTGTAATTTGATTTTTCTAGTATCATATCTTTGATGGATTTCAAAATACAGTGCAAATGGGACACGTGTACCATTCAGTGAACAAGCAGCATTGTCCATGTGACACATGTTCTTTAATAACACACATGTGCCACCACTGGGAAGCTATTTTGTGGAAGAACGTAGAATGAAAATGTCCACAAAGTACTGGCTTGAAGCTCTAGATGGTGCAGTCCAATAGGTCTAACTTAATCTGATATAATGACATCATTATCACATGGTACAGCTGATTGGTTCTCTCCTGTATCGATAGCCACTGAGCTCACTTGCTTAACATTCAAATATATGACTAGTGCTTGCTGTAGCAGTTTACAGCTGCTTCAGAAACAACTGAAAACAACATCTAAGATAAGTGAATGCTCTTTTAATCCATATCATTGTGTATATTGCGTGGTCTGCCTAACTGAATTAAAAAATGAGCAACCATAAACAAGTTTAAACTAAGTGTCATGTTAGCAGTTTACATCGTATGCAGAAGCAAAATATTAAGTATATTAGCAGCTACATTTAGCATGTGTGTTTATACAGCTGGAGCAGACGCAGTTTAGAGCATGTAATTGCTCTGAGGACACACTAATAGTAACGGACATGAAAACAGTTAAAAAGAAATAAGCACTCTTGTGTATGCATTACAGCTAGAGATGCACCGATTGCAATTTTCTTGGCCAATTCCAATTTACGATTTTCTGTAGTGTGACCTGCCGGTATCGATTTTTGTAGATTACGATTTTCTTTCTAAGAAGTATAACTGATAGCATATACAAACAAAAATATATACTTTTTTCCAATGCCAAAAAAAATTACATAATAAAAAATTATTAAACATTACAATTCCTCCAATCTGGACTAAATTACAGATATTCTCTATAAACGCATTTACACTGCAAAATTTCAAATGTTAATAATTTTAAAGTTTTTAATATTTTTTAAACATACAAATAAGAAATGTTTTGAAAAATGCAATGATACTTTTAAATATGAAACCATTCAGTCTTTATGAATGGGTTTCAGAATCATTCAAAAACGTGGATTCAATAACGAAACACCGCTGTGTTTCTCTGAGACATGCAGCAGTTCTGCTCTGGCTTTGATTGGAACTATTTTCTGCAACAAAAATTGAGCAAAAACAGTCAATATTGTGTCTAAAATGTAAGTCCCTTAATTTAAACTTTTTGTTTATTGAACTACTATTGTATGAAATCAGTGTTATATATTGGTCATGCAATGTTGTGTACCTAAATCATATTATAATTTTTTTTTTTTCTACCGCAGTATGCATCTATAACTTTGTGTAAGTATTGTTGTGTTCATTTGTTTTGATTTCTGCACGAGTATCTCTCATATACTCATTTTAAGCTGCGTAAGCTTCATCTGTCACAACAAAAAAATATATAACAATAGTTGTCGTAAGTGTAACATCAAAGCGGATCGGCTTGGAATTGGCAGACTGACCGGACAGTCACCGGTCTGGGCCAATCACGTGGAAATCAGTGCATCTCTAATTTCAGCTGAGGTTCATCATATACAGCAGTGTAATCTCAATGTTCACGAGAAAGAATGTTTATTTTCTGCAGTTATTTCAAGTCCATCCAGGAGTTTTTGTGCACAGTACTTTTATCTGCATTAGAGAAAAAAATGGGATGCAACGGCTAACTTTGTCCGTCTCATAATTGCACGAACATGAATTAACGAGCTATTACGCTGCCACTGAGACTGATGAAGTGGAGAAAGTAACAGAAGTTTTAAAATGATTTAATTATGATATTTGGTCAGGTGGGTGCTGGGGACGATCTATCGGATTGCAATGTATATCCATTTCGTTAATTAACAGTAGCCGATCGTCATGTTAGCCAAGCCTCACATAGTCATAGACCAATATTGTTAAGCCGGTCGGCGTGGTAGCCAAGGCTCACATAGTCAAAGGACACTAGTATTAAGCCAGTCGGCGTGGTAGCCCAGGCACACATAAATAGTAATACATGAAATTCATATGGCTCTTTGGTGTAGCAGCAGTATTTCTTACATGCTCACAACAGCATGTTGTGAGTGTTATTGGCTGTAGCAAGTCTCGGTACTTACTCTGCCACAGCAGCAGCAGCGTAGCAGATCTATTCCGCCAAGACCAAATACATTAACACTGTCATGTACATTACCATGCCAATCCCTCCAAGAGTTGTCATGACAGAAATACAAAGTTCTGGCATGAAACTCTAGATGGCGCAAACTGACAGGTCTAACTCAATCTGACACAATTACATCTGGTTCTCTGCTGTATCGGCAGCCAAAGAGCTCACTGCTCAACATTTAAATATATGACTAGTGCTTGCTGTAGCAGTTTGCAGCATGCTTTAGAAACCCTCCAACTTCCCCAGCTCCACCTGTATAGATCTGCTACGAGGCAATTCATGTATGCTATATTTGGTTATTTCATGTATGTTACATGTGCAGCAGCAGTATTTCTTACATGCTCACAGCAGCATGTTGTGGATGTTACTGGCAGTAGCAAGTCTCGGTACTTGTTTTAAAAATTGATTTACACAGCTCTCTTATTGGAATTCTTACTTGTAAAAAATTAGTTGTAGAGCTCTGTCATTAAAAATGGAAATCAATTGAGACATATGACTAGTAAAAATGCATTTGTAATCTCTCTAATTGGAATTGCTACTAGCAAGAATTAAATTAGAGAGCTCTGTAACTGGAATTCTTACTAGTAAAATTCCAACAACATCTAGACAGAACAGTTTTAATTTTACATCTCGGAAGCCATATCAACAATGCCCATGCCTTCTGCAAAGTGTGTCACACTGATTTTAATATCAGACACGATGGGAAAAATGATTATGGTTATTCAGCATATTAAATCACAAAGCACAATCGACACATGGCTGAACAACGGTTCGTTGTTTGTCCATCTATGCACCACTTACTACAGTGACACATGAACAACTCACACGGCGTAAAGTTTCCGAGACTGAAGTATATATATGTGTGTATTAGGGTCGCAGATAGCTGACAGACATCATGATGTTGAGCCGGCATTGTGATTCCTACCCCCACTGCCGCTCCGAAAACCGCGTTCGGAAACTAAATGACGTGTTCTACGGAACCCCTAAAACAGCGGTGTCAAAATCAGTTCCTGGAGGGTCACAGTACTGCAGATTTTAGATTCAACCATAATTAAACACACCTGATCCAGCTAATTACGTCCTTCACGCCTATTTAAAAACTACATGGTATGTGTGTTGGAGCAGGGTTGGAACTAATCTCTGCAAGTTTGTCACCTGTGCCCCAAAGGGAATAAATACGAGATGGGAGGAAAAAATATTTAAAGTGCTCCTATTATGCCATTTTAAAGATTGCTAATATTATTTTAATAGACTCCCAAAACAGGTTTATATGTATGCAAGGTCAACAAACTTTAGTTTTCTCCAAAAATAGATTTAATTTTACCCCATTTCTAAATGATTCATAAATGACTTGTGTGAAGCAGTTCGAAGAATCAGTCTCTCTAAATACCTCCTTTCCGTGAGCCCTCACTGCTGTGATTGGTAAGATGGTGCAGTCCTTTATGATTGGTCTACCGCGTACAGCGTGTCGGAGAACGAAATGCCCATTGCCATAACTGATTGACAGCCCTGGATACTTGTCAATACATAGAAAAGATGGCATCGATTTTAACATACCAATTCGAGCCAGAGTCTGACGATGAAACGGCTGAAGTGGCTGATCGACAAGTTAGCACGGTCTACTGTGGAAAGTCCTCGCAATTTGCTTATGTAAGCGAACCGGGCACATCTCTATGTTGTAAACTTCAACATTGTATAATGCATTAAGGCGGCTTTCACATTGAACGCGGAAGGCGCTGCGATGGCCGCTGGGTTCAGTGCAGCCCTTCAGAGCGCAGCGGCAAAAGTTCATTTGAACAACACATTTAAACTTTGTCCGCTGCGTGTGCGCTTTGGTCGAGGCAGAAACAAGCCGTCCTCGAGCGGCGGAAGCAATTGAAACGAATGGGTTTCATAGCACAGCGCTTTCCGCATTCGATGTGAAAGCCGGTTCGTGCGCCATCCTTTATCATTACTCCAACTAATGAGACAGACAGACAGTCAAGTTGCATCAATCACAAATTGTCAGACTACAGTGGGTCCACAGCTGAACAACAGAACTACAGAAGCGTGATTTAGGCGGTTAGCAAGACATGTGCAGGGTTGTCACACAACATAACATACACAACTATGTATTTTGAACGATCGCTAGAAAATACAATCTTTTTAGATTCATCTTTTGGAAGTGAATATAAAACAGTTTTACTCACAGCGTAGGATACAGCGTCTTCTGTATAATGTATGTGTAAATTTCCATGTGACATAAACCACATGGAAATTTTACTGTTTGTGAGTTGTTCACGACGTAGAACGTGGGCGGACATTATGCAAATATGTTACTTCGTGACGTATGGCCGTAACAGAAAAAGATTTGAATTCCTGACGACTCATTCAGGCAAATGTGAGCCAACTCTTTTTTTTGATAGACAATAACTTTATTTATCGTGCACTGTCTGCTTCACAACTTTGCAGATAGTTTATGTTCACATACAGCTACATGACACACTACATGAAAGATCATATTTGAAAAGGCATAATAGGAGCACTTTAAATACTTTCTCTCGTACTTACCATACATTTTACAAGATTAGATGTTTGTCAGTGGTGCTCTGGATCTGCAAATCATTCGCCATCGTCTTATCTTAGTATACACAGTATCACAGTAATCAAGTCGAGAGAAGATAAATGCATGAATTAGTTTCTTAGCATCGCTAAAAGATAAAAAAGGATGACAGTCCAAAACATTCAAATATATTTTTCCAATGAAAATTATCACAGTCCAAAATGACACCCAGGTTACCTTTATAATCATACACACAAAGACCAAACAACAACACACTAAATGCAATACACTTAAAATAAAAAAATAAAATGAAATTTGATGCAGTTCACTTCTTATTATTACTGTTTTTTACAATCAATTATAAAATGATTTGTATTTTAACACTTTTTGTAGAATACAATATGGTTTGCCACCATATTATTGTGCAATTAATCATTCATTTTTACATTTGTTTTCCAGTAAATTATTATGTAATATTATGTACAAATATTGCTATTAAATTATTACAGTGCATACGTGCATATTTAAAAGCTTTTATGATGTTTAGACTGTAATGCTTAAAACATGGGATTTTACTTCTTACTCTCATTAGATACAAACTACATACACCCATGATAATGTACATTTCACTGAATTCACGTAAGTAACTTTAAAAGCTCTATTTTGTATTTCTCCAGTTGATGCTATTAGCCTAGACAGTGGGTGTGATCAGATTCACCGGAAACATGCACGTACTATCAAAATACTGTGATGGTGTTAGTGATAAACTGATTAATCCCATCCGAAAGATTCCATAACAAGAATGCATTTAACGTTAGCTTGGATGACAAATAAGTCACATGCATAACATAGCCTCTTTAGCCTACAATCCGTGATCACTTAATGTCGGCTCTTATTCAAAAGATCTCATAAATGCCTTGCTGTGTCAGTGAGTCAATGAGCGCGTGCTATTATATTGATGACCGTCTGAGATGACATGCGTTTCAACAGTAATTTCCTATCCGCTTCTTGGAGACATTTGCATGAAAAGATAAATGAATCGGACTTACCTCCAGTCTCTTTTGCCATCCTGTCCGTGTATGTAAGTGTGTGTTGTAGTTTTAAGTCAATTGTTCTTTCTCAAACCGACTGTCTACGCATATTTTTGGAGACCACCTGCCTGCCCGCACAGGTGACCTAACATTATTTACCAGCTACGCCGAGCAGATGCCCCTTAAGTGCAGTCCAGTGTCCTAATAATTGGACACTTACATCAGTCGCCGATGTCAGAATTAAATCTCCAGAATCGCGCCAAAAGTGATACTGCTGAGAACTACTATGACGCATCAATCGGAAAGCAGCCTATCCTGTCACACGAACGCATCTCTGACGAGCGTTCAGCACTATGACGAGCATCATGAATGATGCTGGAAAGATATCTGCTGTATATGTGCGTGAATGATCACTGTGCATGTTATTATTAACACAGGGCAAGCTGTCCTCACGGATTCCTGCATTTTCATTAACGTTCTTTATGATTTAGTTAAAGGTTTCATACATCATCTACAAAACCCTAAGCGCCTCATGCCAGCTGTGTGATATCTAATTAGACTAACTGGGACATCAGGAAACACATAGGCATATAATTGTAAAATAATCTAATATACAATGTGCAGATTATGGGATCTTTGTCAACAGGGTTGAATATTTAAAACATGTTCGGCTTTTTAAAGCAATACTGAACGTCTGTTAAATTAGCGCATGCAATAAACAAATAAATAAATACAAGTAATATTGTGGATGGTTGTCTCGTTTATGTAGACTTAATCTATAATAAATGTACAATTTATCAACGTACCATCCGAAATTGATGGAAAGAGTGAGCAGCATGCTGTTGCTATGGTTACTTAATCTGCATCATATGTAAATACACTGACTAATTTGTAATCTAATTTTGCTCCAAATATATATGTTAAACATTTGAAATCATTTGAACCATGTTCATGTTTTTATATTTGTATAAATAATATACTGATTATTAATGAGACACAAAAGTCAAAAACATCTGAAATCAATGATTTCAAATCTGGCACAGCATGTCTTAAAGAAATCATTTTTGGGATAGTGTCCACATTTGGAGACTATTCTATTTGTTTGTTTGTTTGTATGTGCTTCTATCTTAGACCACATTTTCTAATATATCTAGTTATTTTTCTAGTCTAGCCTTTTTATACATGAAAAGTGCATTATCATTTTTGTAAAGACTTCACATTTTACTTGGATACTATTTCCCCTTCCTGCAATGTCAAAACCTTAAAATCACTGTGTATGTATGACATTAATGCATTTTTCTAATGTACATTTGACTGTGCAGTATATGTGCATTATTTTCGAAGAATGCAATGGACCGAAGTCAATTATTCCGCTTATACTACGGTTACCACACCTCAAGACATCGATCAGATAATATATTTCAAGGCATTCGTCTGTTTTTTGTCCTCAAAACGCTATTGTGAGTAGGATTAATTTCTTACCATCTTATCCAACACCTCCGTTGCTAATTCCAAAACATCATTTTAGACCTAGTAATGACGCTTGAGCAGTTAATAGCAGACTAATGTCTAAATTAAGTTTAGACAGACAGACAAGCAGACAGATGGAAAGAGAGAGAGAGAGAGAAAGATTAAGCTGGTGAATTACCTCTGAGTCTGTCAAAAGTGATTGGAAGCAGTGTCTCTACTAATAGTGAAACTTTAAGTTCATTTTCTTCATGAATAGCACCGTTGGTAACTCGTGCTTGTGAGAAATGTCATGTACTTTTTAAGTTCATCAGAACAGCACAACATTAGCGCATATGCTAACGTGTGTGCAAACTGTATGTGTGTGCGTGTGTAAGGGAGAGAGAGTAGGAAAAATAGAGTATGTGCTTTCCGTACATAATAAAATGTAATTTGGTGGCAAAACCATGGAAATAATCTGTCGTTTTCACCCTATTTTTTACTGTATTTATTTATTTGGGCAGTGTCGTTGTGGGTTTTGGTTAATTTGCTGTTTTAGGCTGTAAGGAGCTTTGAAGTAACTGAAATCATGCAGCGAAGAGATATAGACATGTGGTAATGCGATTAAGAACTAGAACTAAGTTTGCCGTGCGTTTCAGGGTTGCCAGGTTTTCACAACAAAATCCGCCCAATAGCTACTCAAAACAAGCCCAAAAATACCCCAATCATGTTTAGAGGGGGGTGAGCTGTATTTATTTGTATTTATTTTTAGCTGCCTTTAAGCCATGTTGTAATTACCGTAATTCTGAGATGACAACACTTGACATTCCACTCTAAGCTAAATTATGTGTTTCTATGGCAACACTATCAACGCCAAAGCTTTCACGTGCTGATAATTTCAGAACTCGTAATTAACCCTTCGCAAACAGCGTGACTGACAGGTGATCTGACCAGTAACGCCGAATCCACCATTCTGTCCGACAGATAAATCAGACAGGAGAGTAGATTAACTTTGGTGGACTTAAACTTGAAACATTTTGTGTTGACGTCTTTCCACGGTTGAAATAAAATATGTTCTTTTCGTTTTTTCGTGCTTTAAGTAAAAAAGAAAAGACCATCGGTTCACGTGTCATTGATCTAACCTAATCATGCTGTTGTTTACATCCGAGTAGCTCCAATATGGCCACACATCCGGGTAACTGACCAAACCGTGGCATAAGTGCAAACCCTCTATAGTATGTAACAATAAAGTATAGTTTAATTATAAATTAATTAAAAATATACAAAAACAAAACACACCTGATGCACATTTTTTGTTCTTTATTTTCTAGAAGAAGAGTTTAAAAATCTTGCTGTATTTTTGTATAGTTAATTAATAGAAAGTACACCACCATCTTGCTCCGATGAAAATTACTTGAATGCACCTGGCATCTAAAGACTTGTACTTCCCAACTTGTACTGACGAAGTGGGTAAGTACAAGTGGAACAATGCTTTACATCTCCGAGCTCTGTTTATAGTCAAATTAACGTATTTTCTGAGCCAATAATATAATGCTATGAAAATGGTTTTAAAAAGCGTCTTTTTGCAGTAACACAACTGTAATGAGTGGTTAGATTACATGAAGCGACCCGTGGTTAGCTGAACTGAAAACACATTACTGTACATATCCTATATACAGCTCCTGATTGGGGTGAAATCAGTGGGATTTTGTCCACAAAATGATAAGAGCACACATTATTTTAACATTTTCTTTTATTATTTCACACACAGTATTTTAACATAAGCACTGACATCCATGCTCATTTTCTTTTGCTATGGTTTATGCAAGGCATATAGCGCTGGACACAGACAGATTTGCAAAACAGGTGCGCAAAACAAGTACTTTACAGGAATTATTTTTTTTTTGCTGTTACTGTGGCAGCACAGCTTAACCCTGCACACATTTTTATATTTATATATTTTGAAAAAGTTTAGCTTTAATTAATTCAGTCTTATCTTTTTACCATTTTTTAACATGGATTTCTTTAGAGACCAGAAGACGAGAGCATCCAAACGGAAGTTGAAATCCATTTCATCGGGTGGATATGCTTAAAAAAATGTTTTCAAGAAAGTCATGCAAGTTTGATACATCTAGAGGAGTAAATTATGAACTTACCCTTTAAAGTCTACATGATATTTTTTTAGTATTTCATATTCTTTTTTGTTTTTGTGTTTGAGAAGACTTATGTAACTCTTTTAACACTTTTTTCAGCACATAGATGGACAGTAGTGGCACAATAAGAGAGAACATACAAGAAAAAACTCCATGACAACAGTAGTTCCACAATTGCCTCACTAGTATGAAGTACTGACATAAACAGGTCAGTTTTGTTGCTTGGGGGAATACATAGCAAACTATAATGTCCTTGGACAAATACAGGACAAATCTAAATTTACCCTAGCTAGGCTTCTCTCAGATAGCAGTTACACCTGTCTGTATGGTTAAGTACCATGGACAGAGACTACTTAAACTGATGTAAATGGTGAAGAGATTAAGGAAAGGTCTACCTGAGTATTTATTTTGAACTCACAGCTACAGTTTCTATTGGTGAGTAGCTACAGGTCACTAATCTTATAATCCCATGTAAATTGTAACACTTCATTTACTCCCTTGAAAGTCATGTGGAACAACTGCACCCAAATCTGTCTGCATGCTGCTGTTACTTTTGTATTGTATGGTTATCAGTGAACAATAAAAATAGGAACTGGGTTGCAGTGTGGATTATCACTTTTTGGTTTGCTGTTGGGGTTATTTCTAGTGGGTGATTTTTTTCATCCTGCCACGGTAAAAGTAGGAAGCTAGGCCATCTTTCCACCTATGCAACGGCCAATTTGAATGGGTGGGTTTGACTGAAAGAGGTTAAAACAGCCAGCAGGTCAGATTATGGGGTTCTGTCTTCTTCTGTGAATCACCAACATTAAAATTTCACAAATTAGTTTCTATCACATAAAGTGACCAACCTTCAATTTTATTCATTCATCATCTGATCTGTTCCTGCTTTTCCACTCTCTGATTTGCCATCTTTTGAAACCTGACTGTCACTGTATTAATTGTGTTTCTGTTAAACATATCAAACAATTGTCAGAACATTTTTAAAGACAAAATGTGCATATATTATAATAATAGTAGTATAAATAATTGTAATTTGATGAAGATTATATATTAAATGTATACATATATGATATTATGTGAATTATTATTATTATTATTATTATTATTATTATTATTATTTCCCATAAATATGCATCATGACATAAATGCAGATATTAAAATTCTTTCTACTTCATACACTTTTCAGGAAACTACTGGGTATGTTAATGTTGTTGAGGGTGCTGAGGCTATGAAGTATGATACTTCACTATTGGGTGCGAAATGAATCCTGATTTTTGTCTTCCTCCCGCACATCTATGCGAGAAAAGACAGGGCCATTGTGTTGCCTAATCCTCAATGGAAAAGACACTCAAGAATGATATATTCTTTATTTGCCAGTACTTCTAAAAGCAGGATCACTGTACGTAGTGTGAGCCTCAGGCTGCCTTGTAGATGTTACAGCAGAAGAGAGTTGTTTTCTCTCTCTCAGCATGCACTAACCACTTGTTAATAGCTCAGAGAATATGCATAACCAATTGAATGATCCCATTCCTTGTGGCAACAAGAATTTTGAATTATTTTTCCTAAATACACCCATAAACACATGTGCACATACTGCTAAATTATTTGTAAAGGAAGTGCTGACTAATATTTGGTTTATATATAAAACTGTTTATATTGGCCACATCTATCATATGTACTTTTAAAAATTGAAAAACTCTGGCTCAAACTGCTGTTATAATAATAACAATAAAAATAATTCACATATAATTTACATAATAGCATATATGTCATATCTCAGAAGGTGTCGTGCCCCTCTCCATTGCAATCTTTGGAAGCAGAAGCCTGCAGCCTCCACAAAGTGTCTTTTAATTAACCAAGTTTGTTTCTCCAAAATCAATGGATTTCATGTGACGTCACACAGTGGTGCGGCCACCATTTGTAGGACCATATTGCAATTCCGTCTATCTGATGTGCTGTGCTGAGGGCTGTGAAAACTGCAAATAACAATGGATTATCTACCAAGAGATGTGCATGTATGGGTTCATTTTGATTAAATATTTCTCGTAAGCATTGATGCGTTTTTACATTTTAGTATTTTACTTTAGCGAGTTCACAAAGGAACTTGCAAAATGTTAATTTAGCGTGCAAGACTGCTGATTTGCCGGAGGATTCTCGTTATGCTTCTCCTAAAGCTTATAAATCAACGAGATGTTTTTGATCTGTGACAAGTCACTCTTCTCTGCTTTAGCTCTGTTTTGAACGTACTGTTTCAATGATTTCGCTTACTGGATCCTTGGACTTTCCAGGGGTTTAGCAGTTTAAAATTATGTGATCACAACAACCTGCTTCTTTTCATTTTTAAGGTATTGTTTTCGTTAGCCTATAATGTACTAATTCGAGAGCCCAGTCTCGTGACGATGCGTATCAATAGCACGATTTTCTGTTTCTATTTGGCGTGCTATTCATACGCTGAAATTGACTTTGGCGTGCATATGATATGCATGTGTTTGACGTGCATAATATACAGTTTTTGCGTGCATATTATACGCATCATATGCCATGTCATTTGAAGTCAATTTATAGTAATTTGAAGTCAATTGCGTATAAACAGTACACCAAATACGCACTTTCATGAGATCGGGTGACAGCCGAGGTAGGTACCTGAGGTAGACCGACTCCACTTGCATTCATTCACGTGAATTGTCGAGATGAGGTAGTGTGGTAGTGTGATTTATATAGTGTCATTTCTAATCACCCAGACACTGACGCTTTGACCGAGTACCGGTGTTGTGCCCATTTTCGACCCCTGCCAAATTATTACCCCTTCTCATTGAAATTGCTACCTGATTGCCTTATCCTAACTCCACCCCTAATCCTAACTCCTCCCCCGCACCTAACCCTTGTAACGGGGAGTGAGAAGAGAGAGGCGAGCGGATCCATACGCAAGCTTTTATTAAATGGGCGAGACAAAGACATGGTCGTACAGGCAGGGTGAAAGCTGGAGCAGACAGGAATATAACAGGCAATCGTAGAGAATAATCCAAAACAAGCGATAGTCCAAAAGGCAGGCGGCTAGACAGTCGAAACGAGATAACCAGGCGGGAAAGACAAAACACTGGGAACTAGGAACTCGGAACAAGAAACTAGGAAACGCTAACAATACAACAACAATCCGTGACTAGCATGGGGAAAGACCGGGGCTTTTATGGTGCTGCTGATTGGTCACATGAGCTGACGCAATCAGCGTGATGCATGGCGGGAGATGTAGTCCGGGGTGTGGTACAAGAGTCAGAGTGTGATGATGGGGTGAGAGTGACATCTGGTGGTGGGCGGACAGAGGGACACCGACCAGATTCGTGACATAGCCCCCCCCCAAGGAGCGGCTTCCAGACGCTCGAAGGAAACAACAGTCCAGGGAAGCGGTGGGGCGGGAGCGAGACAGGGCGAGGGTTGGAGGGCCAGGTCCATGTGGGGGGCCCGGTGATTGAGGCAGGACCGACAGAGCAGATACCCTCC
>JAHKKF010474525.1:0-14671 GCA_019740295.1 Labeo calbasu
TCATTTACTCCTGACATCTGAGCCGCTGAAGATGCAGTGGATTACGTTTGTTTGTGAAGGGAATGCGCCTCCCGATCTACATAAATGCGTCTGTGTTTGCACAAATCATTCATGATCCAGTTTCACCTACAGCACAAAAACACAAGTTTTTTATGAATCTCTGCAATCACCTTTCCTAATAACGTGCTAGTTAGCAAGTTTCGCAGCTAAACTCGCTAAATGCAGCTAAAGTAAACAGGCTCATCACTCCACAGAGAGAAGAGAGGGGTGTGGCGAGCAGAGCTCATTTGCATTTAAAGGAACGGTCCCTCAGAATGGGTTGATTTTTGCAGAGCTCATTTTGACAAGGTAAAAAGGGTGTTGTTTTACACAACCATTGAGAATTTTTAACCAAAGTATGTTATAGACCCTAAAGAATCATATCAAATTGTGGAAAATGGGCATCCGATGACCCCTTTAATAATGACCCCTTTCAAAGTCATCACAGTGTTTGGTGCCAAAGGCAGGAAAACTCCCTGGATGGATGGTCAGTGCATCACAAGGCTTACACATAGATTTTATTTTATAGATTTTATTTTTTATTGAATTTTTCTTTCTTTGATATAACATGAGGTGCAAATATTCAGTTTTACTTCAGCATAAATAGTGGAACAGTTTAACGTCATGTGGCTCAACTTACCCCCTCACTGGAGCCAAGAGACCTTTTTTTTTTTTTTTTGGAAAGTCATATTTTGAAATCAGTTTATTTTAGATCCAAAGTGATTATTCGCAAGGATGCATCACATCTTGAAATGTATCTGCAATGCTCACTTTAAACACACTTCAAGTTAAAACTAACTCAACTCACCCCACTCTCCCCTGATAGTAATAATAATAAAAAAAAATAATACTGTTTTTTGTTGTCTTGCCAAAATTGTCACTTCCTGAAGTATGATTAGTGAACTACATGCTGTTGTTTAAAGAGATATTAAAATATAGCAAAATGTTTTTTAACTAGCATTTTTAATATTTATAAATATAAAAATGGTTATTTTATTACAGTAAAGATTAAACCATGAGTAATTCAACATTTCTTAATACACTAACGATGTTGAAAATCAAATTTCACCTTTTTTTTTTTTTTACTTTATTCTGACAATAAATGTTTCAGTTTCCATCTTTAAATATATTATGTTTTCTGTCTTTAAAAACTGCTAGTTTAATATTTTGTCCTAAGTATGTTAAGGCATATGATGGCACATGAAAATGTTCCGTGTAGTAGAAGTGGCCCTTGTGCTTTCTTGGCCGCTGGGCTGTGACATTGAGGGAGATTTTGTTGGAGGCTGATCCACCTCAGCTATGGGCTGACATCCTCACCAGATGGCCATTAATTGTCATGACTCATTTTGCAATTCATGCCATGCGACTGTTTTATTTATGAGCACTTTTATTACAAAATAAAATAAGAAATTAAGCTTTTTAAACCAATGGAGTATGCAGCAGTTCTTAAGGGATGTCAGGGGCTGCCAGTGATGATGAACCAAACAACACTGGTCTAAGTGGTCCAGGAGGGCATTGATTTTTGCATACTGAATCCAAATCATTTTCATAATAATATGCAATTCATACAATTTTTTTTTTTTTCCATTCTCAGCACTGGCACATGAGCTAATTTATTTGAAATATGAAATTAATATTTTACACTTCATACTGGTCGCAGATGAATTAGTAATGACCTTTGAGTCGTACAGAGGTTAAATGCTTTTGAATGCAGGGCGTATAATTCTGTTACATGTCTTGGCTTATCTCCTCACAAACACTCTGAGTTCTTGTTTTTATCTTTAGAAGTGAACTTTTCTAGTTGTAGGTCAATCTGGCCACCTTTCAGATGCTGAACAAAGGCAGATGCGGAGGACATTTAAACCGCTTTGTTGTGTTTACAGTGGAGACTGTGCTGTCCCGGGGCATGATATTTTTTGGTTTGAGCTTGAGTTTTGTTTGGCAGGAGGAGCAAAAGGCTGATTAAGGACTAGGGTCAGTACCAGTAAATGAAATTTCAACACTCTTGATGCTGTAAAATAGAACAAATACAAGTAAATGTTAACAAATTATTTGCAGTGAAACGGAAGTAGTGATGTCTAGTGATCTGTAGTGATCTGAACTTCCAAAATGCAGTTTAAATGTGGCTTCAAACGATCCCAAATGCGGCTGTAAATGATTGTTTCGCTAGATAAGACCCTTTTTCCTCGGCTGGGGTTGTTTACAACCGCATTTGGGCTCGTTTGAAGCCACATTTAAACTGCATTTTGAAAGTTCAAACTCGAGGCACAATATCAGTCCATTATACGAAGAAAAATGCTGAAATGTTTCCTTAAAAAACATAAGTTCTTTACGACTGAAGAAAGAAAGACATGAACTTGGATGACAAGGGGGTGAGTACATTATATGTGAATCTTTGTTCTGGAAGTGGACTTCTCCTTTTGAGTTTTTTAAACACAAAGCTAGGGAAATGCTTAATTCGAACTATAATTTTTAGTAATATTATATGTGATGTAATTTAAAAAAACATTAATTGGGTGATTTAAGAATAAATAGGCTGTAAAGTAATTTTATATCTTTTCTAAACTGGCACTAAATAAATTACCTATAAAAATGTCCAAAGGGAATAGAAGTGTTTTTTTAATGTATAACTTGATGTTTAAAGGAATGGAAGGAGACAATGTAGGAATTTAGGTCAACCAGAATATATTTTGTTTGTATCCTAAAAGTTAATAGAGTAAACATCAGTGTGTCTTTCTCTCGTCGCTGGAGGGTTTAAAAGGCAGACCCCAAAATTATAATAATTCATCCTGCATTGATCATTAGGGCTTCTCAGAGATTTCTAAATTAAAGGGTTTGTTCACCCAAAAATGAAAATTCTTTCATTAATTACTCACTAGGGATGCAATATATTGGATTTTTGCCGATACCCGATACGCCAGTATTTTTCAACTCATTTTGACCGATAGCCGATGCCAATACCAATATATTTCTTTTTGTTTGGAAACAACACCAGGTTTCTCCTGTGTGGAAATTTTAAGCAAATTATTTTTACTTTTTAAAATTTTTAACAAGAACTTATGTGTTAGAATTAAATAAACAATAATGAAGTTCTTTTATAATGACAGTACTTTGAAGCTTTTTAAATAACTATAAATAAACTATATATCAAATGCTGAAAAATACCATGTTACACATTAAAGGAGAACTCCACTTTCAGAACAACAATTCACAAATATCGCCGCGATGCGCCGCATCGA
This sequence comes from Labeo calbasu, assembly GCA_019740295.1. NCBI lineage: Eukaryota > Metazoa > Chordata > Actinopteri > Cypriniformes > Cyprinidae > Labeo > Labeo calbasu. The sequence goes on from JAHKKF010474525.1 coordinate 3,279, forward strand.
GATGAAAACATCTCAGAATGCTGCAAGTGCATCGCGGGTCACGAGACAAGATTCAACCAATTAGCTTAATCCTTTCCCGTAACAACATTGAAAGCTCAGCCAAGATGGAGAAACAGCTGATCATAGCTGTGCATTTTTAAATGAATTCAGTAGCAGAGCTACAGCAAGTGATTTTTAGTGCTGGAAATCCGTTTGTCTGTTGATGAAACCTCCGCGTCTTCATTGAGAGTGCGGGTCATGGTTGCTTAGCAACGGCAGACGCCAGGGGAGCGCAAGCTACAGAGCGCTTTGGAAAGGAGAAATTGGCGCGCTTAGCGTTTTCCACGCGGTTTTAGGCGCGATATGTGAACGGCCCCTAGAGTGTACTTTTCATTGTTTTCACTCCGTGGTCCGTCTCAACCTCACACCGCAGACATGTTGCTTCAGACAAGCACGTGCAGGCCGCGGTTTCTGTTTGCGGCATCACAACATACTGTTTCGGCCGTGTTGTTTCGGTGATAAAAATCTTTCGGCCGAAAACCGAAAATGCACTTTTGGGCCATTTTCGGCCGAAAATTTTCGGTGGCCGAATATTCGGTGCATCCCTAGTTATACTTTTTAAGCACAAAAGCTCGTGTAGCACGGGTTCTGGCAATACGCACTATTGAATCAGGTCGAAAGGTCACGCCGAACGTAGACAGAACCTCAGACCCAGTGTTTACAAAGCGAACGCGCAAAGACTAAGAAAGTGCAAGTAAGTCAAACGCTGTTTACAAACAAAAAGGTACAATGTGTCAGATGATTCTGAAGTTGTAGGAGAAAATAAGATGGAGTTTTTCGCCATACTCTACCTTTTTTTAGCTGAAGTACACAGACGATGAACTTAGCCATGATTCGTAGTAGTGATGGGAAGTTCAGATCATTTTACCGTATCTTTGAGTCTCATTCAACAAAATGAACGAACCTTTTTTTCGAGTCATTTTGTTAATTTTAGCAAAATCAGCATCACGTGACAGCCCCATAAGATGAACGAACAACTAGAAAAACCCAAAGACTCAAAACAGGTGAACTAATTCCAGTACAGAACCTAATTGGATGTTGCGCATGCGCGACTGAACGAATCACTCCCCGAGGCGACTCGTTCTTCAAGAATCGTTCAAGAACGACCCGTGGATGCGCATCCGAGAGCCTGTGCCTCGCGTGAACTTTTATGCTTTTAAGTATTTTAAGTATTAACTTTTAAGTATTAACAAATTTTTAAATTAAAAAAGTAACAAATTTTTATTTTTTTCGGAAAAAACAACCGATCGTTTCGCTAGATAAGACCCTTCTTCCTCAGCTGGGATCATTTAGAGTCCTTTGAAGCTGCATTTAAAATACATTTTGAAAGCTCAAAATTAGGAGCACAATTGAAGTCCATTATATGAAAAACAATCCTGAAATGCTTTCCTCAAAAAACATAATTTCTTTACGATTGAAGACAGAAAGACATGAACATTTTGGATGACAAGGGGTGAGTAAATTATTTGGAAATTGTTGTTCTGGAAGTGAACTTCTCCTTTAATGAATAAATCAGTAAATATAAAATGATTGAATTTATAAGTGTCATGTTTGTTATTTTTTATGTTTTGTTCATGTAATCTATAGCCTCTAACCTTTGAATCAAAACATACTCATGATTTTATGACATTAATTACTGCTTGAGAAATACAGTCTAAATGTTACATGTGTATTTTACTTTCATTATATTATAAGTAGACCAACAGCACCTCCTACGGAATTAAAATCCTTCTTGAACAGGCTTTAGGACCTGGGGGAGGATGCCGCTGATGACACTGCATGTGCTATTACTGTTTACTCTATTGCACACCGAACGTGTCATTCTGTACGTTTATTCTAAGATTAAATGCAGCGATCCGGAACTGTGAATTTAATCATCATTCAGGCAAAACTTTGCTTCAAGAATGAGCCACACTGCTGACGTGATCTAATCGCTAGCACACCCTGAGCATGTGTGAGTTATTCCACTTATCGGCAAGACATATAATTTTTCATATCGGGTCGATGCCGATATTTACGTTTAAAGCCATTATCAGCCAATTCCAATATCGGTCCGATAACTTGTATCCTTGTTACTCAACCTCATGTCGTTTCAAACCTGTAAGACCTTCATTTATTTTTGGACACAAATTAAGATATTTTTAATGAAATCCGAGAGCTTTCTGACCCTGCGTAGACAGCAATGCAACTACCACGTTCAAGGCCCAGAAAGGTAGTAAGGACACTGTTACAATAGTCAATGTGACATCAGTGGTTAAAGCATAATTTTACAATGCTACGAGAATACTTTTTGTGCACAAAGAAAACAAAAATAGCAACTTTGTTCAACAATTTCTTCTTTTCTGTGTCTTGCGTTCACAAGAGTACAACGACATATGTGTGTCACATGGACTATTTTAACAAAGTCCTTACTACTTTTCTGGTCCTTGAACATGGTACTTGTGTTGCTGTCTATGCAGGGTCAGAAAGCTCTTGGAATTTATCAAAAATATCTTCATTTGTGTTCCGAAGATAAACGAAGGTCTTACGGGTTTGGAACAGCATGAGGGTGAGTAATTAATGGCAGAATTTTTATTTTTGGGTGAACTATCCCTGTGGGTGTAGTTACAAATCTGAGAGTACAGATTAAGAAATAGTAGGCATAGTTTATCAGGCTTTAAAAAAAATCTCATACACGGCCTTAGGGCAACTCTGTACTTTTGACGTCCCTATTCGGAACAAAAACCGGAAAAAAAATCTCCAGGATTTGCAGACATGCCAGTTTCTGCTCTTGTGGTTGTGTATGACTAAATCTTCTCTTGCTCTTTCAGAGAATGAGGTGTCTGTGGACCCTCAGGCCTGGCCGGTACAACCCCTCTCGTTCCCTGAGGGGGGCTCAGCAGCGCCCGTGTTGTCATACAGCACTGGCTATGGTGGTGTAGATGTCCTCTAAAATCCTTTAAGCCTTCAAACTTGGCACAGACTCCTTCGTTATTGAGGTTTAGCATGAAATAGGATTGCAAAGGAACGGAACACAATCCTACGTATCAGCAGACTTTTTTTCCTTCAATGATTTCTGCAGGCGTCAACTTCGACTGCAGCGCTATAAGAATGTCTGTCACGTCCCATCAGCCTCTCTTATCTGTTTGTATTTGAGCCAACCTGCTGTCACTCGGTCTGTCACCCAAAGAAATCAGGCTGATTTGTATGGACTCGCATTTAGCTTATTTGTCTACCCAAATGGTGCTTTCGCTGACCTTGAGGTGAATTACGCAGAGGCGGTGGGTCGATTTTTTTTTTTGAGTCATGTTTACTTGTCAGCTGTCTATTGATATGATATTCACCTGTCACATTTAGAAAGCAATAAGCGTCCGTTTGCGTCACAGAGCCGGGTATTGCACCCTCTCTGCTCTCTGGTTTTGCATGCGATGAAGATTTCTTCCTCTCGGTTATCCTCGGTAATTTATTACCCTTTTCTCATCGTCCTGTGTAGGAAATGGGTCTCTGTATGGACTCTTATCTGGCAGAGTGGAATGAGCCCTGGTCTCTGAGCAGCCGAGAGTGGGGGTTTGGGGGTTTGGTGGCCCTACGTCAGAGCCTTGCGGAGCTGCTCCCTCTTGAACGCAGCTGCTACTACATATTTATCAATGAGCATTAGTTTTCCTTGGCCTGCTCCTCGCTCCCTGCGCTCTTATTCCGGACATGGCATGCTGGATTAAACCTCGAAACTCACTCCACCGTGGAATAGCCTTTAATTATTCAGTGTTAGACTTTAGCCTTGCTAACCTAACTTGCTTCTCCTCACCTCAGGAAATGCGTAAATCCTCTTTTTCACATTATTGAGTATTTTTAAAGGTGACATCTCTAAGTTCTGTGCCATTAGTGGTGTCAAATGGAAGTGCCAAAAATGACTATTTAAAGATAAATAATAAAAAACACATCAGACACTCATTGAAATTAATGATTGTTCACATGTACAGTTGAAGTCAAAAGTTTATCTTGCAGAAAATGTTAATTATTGTACCAAAATAAGAGAGATCATGCAGAATGCATGTTATTTTTTATTTAGTACTGACATGAATAAGATATTTCACATAGAAGACATTTACATATAGTCCATAAGAGAACATAATAGTTGAATTTATAAAAAATGTCCCTGTTCAAAAGTTTACATACACTTGATTCTTAGTACTGTGTTGTTACCTGAACAGCTGTTTTTTTTGTTTAGTAATAGTTGTTCATGAGTCGCTTGTTTGTCCTGAACAGTTAAACTGCCTGCTGTTCTACAGAAAAATCCTTCAGGTCCCACAAATTCTGTGGTTTTTCAGCATTTTGTGTATTTGAACCCTTTCCAACAATGACTGTATGATTTTAAAATCCATCTTTTCACACTGAGGGCGACTGAGAGACTCGTATGCAACTTTTACAGAAGGCTCAAACACTCACTGATGCTCCAGGAGGAAAAACCATGCATTAAGAGCCAAAGATGCATTATTTTTTGAGAATTTTATTCAGCAATGATGCACTAAATTAATTAAAAGTCAGAGTAAATCCATTTATGCTATTGCAAAATATTTCTATTTCCAATAAATGCTGTTTTTCTGTGACTTTCTATTCAGCAAAGAATCTTTATTTCCACAAAATTGTTAAAAAGCACAGCATTTATAGCATTTATAATATTTTTTTGAGCGCCAAATCAGCATATTAGAATGATTTCTGAAGGATCATATGACATTGAAGTCTGGAGTAATGATGCTGAAAATTTGCCATCACAGGAATAAATTACATTTTAAAGTATATTCAAATAGAAAACTGTTCTTCACAATATTGCTGTTTCTACTTTATTTTTGATCAAATAAATGCAGCCTTTGTGAGCACTTTTTTAATGTTAAAAAAATTAAAACATATTACCAACCCCAAACTTGTTGCAGTTCTTATGGTGGCTTGTTACTATTTATAGAATAGAACAGAATTCAACTTTTCACTTCACTCCAAAGTTTGATTGTTTTTGGGTTTATAGATTCATTTCTCACATTTTCTCTTTGGTCTTTTTCAGAGCATCTTCAATAATCACTTGCTGGATGTCAATGTGAGATGGCTAGCTGTCCTTTATTTCAAGAATGGTATCGATCGCTACTGGAGAAGAGTTGCACCCCAGTAAGTACATCTAAATCTTCATCGCCATTTCTAGACTTTTCTATCAAGGTTGTTTCTTTAACTGAGAGATGAACGTGATGTTCGTTTTAGCGATGTCTTCATCGCCCACATAAAACCATTATCACATTTATGTCAGAGCCGACCAGCAAAATCACAAACTAACAGCTAATAACAGCCCATTAAGAATTCACAGTCTAATGTAAAGTTAAATTGAGTTTTTTTTTTTTTGTTACAATGCTTTTTGCATTATTGACGTAACTAAATTAGTGTCAATTGGAACTGCAGTGATGAAAATCCAGGTTTCATTCAAAATGTTTCATTTGAAATGCGTTTTGTTTTGTGTTTGAACACCTAGAAGTGGCTAATCCTTCATAAGGATTTGGATCTTTGGATCCTAATTGTAAATGCAAAACATTGCATAAATGCAGTGGGACTGTCATTTCTACCACTGTTGTTTGCTTTATTCAAACCTCTAGTGGTTTCATAAAGTTGAAATGACAAAAACAGGTGTTAATTTGATTGAAATCCTCAAGATTACAAAGTATTTAATGATGTTGTAAACTATGTATGCTTCACTTGCAGCACCAGATGGAATTGCAAACATAATGAATTTCTCAAACATTTCTCTGTCTTCCATAGTTCAGACAGACTCTCATAACTTATATCTGTTGTCAGAGGACCACATTTGAGTTTTCTGGTTGGCTAACATCTGAGGCATTGTTTGATTTGTTTTTTGGTGCTGTAGAAAGTGTTGTTTCATAGGATACTTATTTCAGTGATTTCTGTCAGGTAGATTGTTGAGTATGTTCTGGTACTTCGAAAATGATGTTTACGGCATATACAAAGTTACATTTGTTTGGTATTAATGTGTTATGTAGTAAGTAGAGCTTTGTCACAATACAGAAATCATCTTATGTGTATTATACACACATACATAACAATCAATGCATCATTATTAAATCACAGCTGAAACGTGTGAGATAGTAAGTTTGAGATATTGATTTCAGTCTCTCATACGATTAGCTCAATTAATTGAATTGTTGGAAATGATATGCATAGGCACATAAAAAACATCAAACGAGGACCTGAAGTCGATGCAATATTGTGAGAAATGGAATCACAATGTAATATTGTATCAGACAGAACAGTTTCAGTATCAAGGGTCCATTGTAGCTAACTGCAGCTCTTGAAAACCTCTTTGTCTAGTTGTTCTGTCATTTTGTCCTCTAGCCCTCAGAGGTGACAGACCAGCCGAATTAGAGAGACTCTTACTTTAGTGCTTCTGTCACCTGTGGCCTCCAGTGAACGTCTAATTAATTACAGGCCGTTGCCCTGCTGTAATTCACAGAAGCTCTTCAGTCAAATTCTGGTTAGTGAGTGACCCGCTGGAGACTGAGAACAAAAGTGCTCTGTCCTCAGTAGTGTACTAGGTTGAAAGGGTGTGAGTTTTCTCTTAGCCAGCTTAGAACAGTTTGTACTGATGTTTTAATGCCGTTGTAGCAGTGTATGATTTCACGTGAAAAACATAGGAAATGGAATACAGTGCTGCTTGAAAGTTTGTGAACCCTTTAGAATTTTCTATATTTCTGCATTTCTGAAAATTGACAAAGAGAACCCAGTTAAACAAATGAGATGAAAGTATATACTTTGTCATTTATTTATTATGAAAAATTATCCAGCGTTAAATATTAGTGAGTTGCGAAAGTATGTGATTCTCTAGGATTAGCTGTTCATTTGAAGGTGAAATTAGAGTCTGTCTGTTCAGAAGTGTTTTCAGTCAATAGGATGACAATTAGGTGTTAGTTTATAGTGGGTCAAGCAGCAAGACAACAACTCCAAGCGCACAAGTCATTCTACCAAAAAATGGTTAAACAAGAACAAAAGTAATGTTTTGGAACGGCAGAGTCAAAGTCCGGACCTTAATCCAATTAAGATGTTGTGGAAGGACCTGAAACAAGCAGTTCTTAAGAGGAAACCCACCAACATCACAGGGTTCAAGTGTTTCTGTATTAAATAATGAGCTAAAATTTCTACAAGTCGTTGTGCAGGACTGATCAGCAGTTGCAAAAATGTTACCTACAGTTATTGCTTCAAAAAAGGGGTCACAACAGATACTGAAAGCAAAGATTCACATACTTTTGCACCTTGCGAATATTTAACACTGGATTATTTTTTTCATTAACTAAATGACAAAGTATATATTTTTGTCTTGTTTGTTTGATTGGATTTTCTTTGTCAACTGTAAGGACTTGTGTGAAATCCAATGATGTTTTGCATTATATTTATGCAGAAATATAGAACATTCTAAAGGGTTCACAAACTTTCAAGCAGCACTGTAGTAATTAAATTTTCTTTTTTTTTAATAATGACATTCATAAACTTGAGGTCTGTAAGGTTTTTTTCATTTAAAGAACATTTAAAGAAGTCACTGAATAATAAATAAAAAAACGTTATCTCACAATTCTGACTTTTTCTTGCAAATGCGAGTTTGTGTCTCTGTCTATAAACTTGCAATTCTGAGAACATATCAATTTTTCCCCCTCAGAAATTAACTTTATTACTTGCTATTGCGAGTTTTTATCTCACAGGTCTGAGAAAAAGTCAGAATTATGAGACACAAAAGCCAGAATTGAGAGTTATTTTTTGAAATTGCAAGTTTACGTTTTGCAATTCTGACTTTATAACTTGCAATTGCGAGTTTATGTTCACACAATTCTGAGAAAAAGTCTGAATTGCAAGGGGAAAAAAGTCAGAATTGTCAGTTATTTTTCGCAATTGCGAGTTTATATCTCATAATTCTGACTTTATAACTCGCGATTGCAGATTTATAAGTCACATTTCTTAGAAAAAAGTTAGAATTGCGAGGGGAAAAAAGTCAGAATTGCAAGACACAACCTCACATTTGCAAGTTATTTCTCTTAATTGCAAGTTTATATCGCAATTGAGTTTATAGCGTTTAATTGCGAGTTTATATCTCACAATTCTCAGAAATAAGTCAGAATCGCAAGACACAAACAATACAGTTTAATGACTCCTTGATGTTTTCCTTGATAAAGAAAGCATACTCAATTTAAACAACTTGTTTAATTTTGATACTTTTTCCAGTATTTGAGCAGAATATCTGTTTGAAACTTGTTTTGTAGAACATTTTGCTTGAAAAGTAAATGTCGCTTGTATTGATATATTTTTCATTTAATGCAGTGACATTCATACATTTTAAAATGTGGCCTAAGTGTCCAAATACTTTTTGGCATCACTGTTTTCCTCGAATTCAGGGACACTAGATTCAGTATTGACAAACGTTTTTCTACCTTTCACACTCTGTATTTCTCTCTTTCTTCTCAAGTGCTCTCTCAGAAGAAGAGAAGTCATCTCTCCGTGCCGGTCTCATCACTAATTTTAACGAGCCGGTCAACCAGGTTAGTGTGCACATACAGTTATACACCTAAAGCACACACACATACACACACTTGTCACTTGAAGAGAAATGCAGTTCATTCCCTGCTCTACCTGTCCTGTTTATGATCAGGCATCCAATAAAATGTACTATCAGACATGATTGAGTACCATTAAAGTCCTCTGTTTAGTGGGTAAGAGTCTGATCTGTGGTTCTAGTGAAAGATCAATGAGCCTGGAGTCGAAAAGCACTTAAAGTCTGTGCTGTAATGTGTTGTTGAGCAATCCTGAAGACATTGATTTTTTTGGGGCACTTTTATACAGTGCATTAATTTGACCCTTGAGTTTGAAAAAAGCCTGAATCATTATAAGAAAAGCCATTATAATAAAGAGGCGTGACATCCATGAATTTGAATCAACATCTGCTGCTCTTATAATAATAATAAAAGTTATGATTAAACTAAGTTAAAGGGATATTTCAGAACACAAGATATTTTTTGATGAAATATGAGAGCTTTCTGACCCTGAATAGACAACACGATAACCACATTCAAGGCCCAGAAAGGTAGTAATGACATTGATAAATAATCCATGTGATGGTTCAACCGTAATCTTATGAAGATACAAGAATACTTTTTTAGAGTAATTTTTTCTCTTCGACACGCGTTCATGAGAGTACCACAACCCATATGTGTGGGGCCACTGACACAGGAGCCACAGAAGAGAAGACACTGAATAAAGTTGTTATTTTAGTTTTCTTTGCGCACAAAAAGTATTCTCGTAGCTTCATAACATTATAGTTGAACCACTGATGTGACATGGACTATTTTGATAACGCAAGCAATCATGCTGACAAATTAAAAGCAGAAAAACATAGCTTTTAAACATCTATTTATCATATTATTTTTCTCATTTGTTACTGCGTTTTTCAGTATATTTGTTTCTGTGTTCTGCAGGGTTTTTATATGGGTTGGTATTACGCACTGTTGGTTTATTATTGGCTAATGACTGTACTCAATTTTTGTTGTGGAGTAACGTCACGGGCACATGAAAATTAATTGTAGGCTTAAATGTGCTTTCTTATTATAGACCATGGCTGACACTGCACAAATAGCTAGAGACTTGCATACATTAGTGAGTGAAGTAGATGTAGTACACAAACACTGCCCTGTTATTTCCATATTAGATGGAGAAGTGGAAAAACAATGCGAAATTACAATAGTAAATTCCAAATAAAATGAAGGGTTTTGTGAAAATTGTTTTAATAGTAGTATTAATATATTATAAATATGTAATAATTCATTGCTGTCTTAACTGGAAGAGCGGGCTGCTAGGAACACCAAGGTCATGGCAGGTTCAGTTCTCAGGAAACGCACGTAATAGTGAAATGTATACATTAAGTGCCCTGGAAGTTGCTTTGAATAAAAGTGTATGCTAAATGCATAAATGTAAATGAGAACATTTATTTGGAGATGCACTGAATGCATCACTAATTATTCATATTATTACAAAACAGATCACTTAAATGGAATATTTTGGAACTTTGGTCTAATTTGCAATTGTAATCTTAGAACATCGCTGTGTAATTTGCATTGAGTGTTAGACAATCAGAACAGATTACTGCTTTGCCAAAAATCTGAACAAAACGCACACAAAAACAATCGTGCACAGCACAATGCACAGTCTTTCCATAAATTGTGTTTCTGGCGCTGAAACAATTGCCTTCAAATCTCTCTATGTATATGATGCAGGTCTGTAACAACAGTTTGGGACATAGAAGTCCATTTATTAGTGAGCGATGAAAATGCTAGTTTAGTCTCCCTCAGTAATGAACATTTGGTTACATTTAAAAATGGTGTAAAGTAAAATATGCTAAATTCTAAGTCTCCTCCTTCATTACCGCCACAATGTCAAAGCGATTTAATTGCTGTAATTGCTGCTTTAATGGTGGTAACACTTCTGCATTTATGGATATTGGATTAATTAATTTAATTAAAATGGTTAATTAAAATCTCATAACCGTTTAAGACGTGTTTGAAAAGACTAAATGCCCACAGGAAGAAATGACTGTTACTTCAGTAGTCATTCGTTTCACATTTAAATGAATATTGATGTATTCACAGCCAGCTGTGAAATCTGCTGTTGGATGTGTCCTTGAAATGTAGCTCTTTGTATTGCAGATCGCCACACAGATAGCAGTGCTCATCGCTAAAGTGGCACGTCTGGACTGTCCTCGGCAGTGGCCCGAGCTGATCCCTATCCTGCTGGAGTCTGTGAAAGTTCAGGACAGTCTTCAGCAGCACAGAGCCCTGCTTACCTTTTACCACGTCACCAAGACTCTGGCCTCCAAACGCCTCGCCACTGATAGGAGACTCTTTCAGGATGTGAGTAGAGCCCTCATGCTCCTTTCCTTGAGCTTTAGCATTTTCTGCTTAACCTTTTCCTTAGGATTTGTTTTTTTAGTCCACTGTTGAGTTTTTAGACATTGGCTTTCTTGAGGTAAATGTAGTGTTGTGTGCCATATTGTTTGTAAGTGGTTTTATTGACGTTTTTCCCTGGTTGAAACACTGAGCGGTTATGTGTTGATGCATTTCAGTAAGTTAAGTACAAAGTAAAGTGATTTTATTTCACGATAACAATTTAGGGTTGCGCGATATACCGGTACTACGGTAGTATCGCGATACTAAAGCTTAAAAATACCCGTGGTGCCATCGCATTTTTTTAACGGTAGTACCATAAGATATGTTGTATGCTCGGCAGGAACACTGTTTAAAACGTTCATTTTAACATGCACGCCAGCAGAAACATTACAAGTTAATTGC
>JAHKKF010474538.1:0-11623 GCA_019740295.1 Labeo calbasu
ATATTACACATAATGTAAATGCAGTAAAACACTTTTCCTTAATAAAACCAACTTTCCCATCCGCTCCGCATCGTGATTGAAAGAAAATATCTCTCTGACAAAAAAAGTTAAGGAGAGCACAACACAGAAATACGGTGGTCATAATTATTATACATAATGTAAATGAGGTAAAACACTTACTTTCTTTTCCTTGAAAAAAACCAACTGTCCTGTCTGCTCCGCATCGCGAGTGAAAGGAAATAACGTTATGTCTCTGAGAAAAAGTTTAGTGGTAACATTAATTGCACAGCGCTCTGGTCTGTTCCGCATGGCGAGTGGAAAAAAATGTCTCTGAGAAAAGTTTACCGGCATACAGCGCATTAATATCGTTATAAAACGATATGATATTACAAAACACATTTTGTGCGTAAGATTAAATACTTTATTTCGTTGTTTCCCGTCCTCATATGCTCCGCATCGCGAGGAAAGAAAATGGCGTCTGTAAAAAATATTTCAAATGGGTGAGGCGCGCACACGAGGAAATATCCCGGATGTTAATTACTAAATCCGACGGACCAAACAAAGACCAATTTTCAACGTCGATTTTTGGGCTAAATTAGGACTAAATCCGATGGACCAAACAATGACCAATTTTCAACGTCGATTATTGGGCTAAAAGAAGTCCATGACGGGCTGACTTGATTTAGCCCAAAAAACGACGTCCAAATGACGTCTGGTGTTGGGTGGGAGATAATCTGTAACGTCTGATCAGGCTCCCGTCCTTCAGAGGAAGCTCTCACCTGAATATTGAACTCTGTGCACTTTCTGTTCCTGCCACATCAGTTCCTGTTTTGTCATTTCCTGTTACCATGTATTTAAGCCATGTGCTTCCATTACCAGTTTGTGAAGTACTGCCAGTTATTCTGTCTTGCTAAGTGTTCTTCCATGCTTTTGCTGATGTTTATGGTTATGACCCTTGCTTTTGTTCTTCTGACTCATGTTTCTGGATTACTGTTTTGGATTAGTCTGCTATTGGATGGTTTTACCTGTATTTTGACTCAAGCCTGTGACCTGACTCAGAGCTGTGATTACTTTTTGGTCTTGAAGCACAGATCCTTTAATAAAGACCCGCATATGGAATCCACTCAGCCTACCTCTTCCTTACACAATCAGCCATTATGATTATTTAAGATTTCCCCTCACCTGCATTTCCTTTCCTACTCTTTTCTTCTGCCTTATCGTAGCTATATGTTTTTTTCAGTTGAAAGCGTTTCTGTTGTGATAACAAAGAAAAATAAAAATAAAAGATAAAAATAAAAATGTTTTTTGCGCCCACACAACTGAAGCAACAAATTTATCAGTATCAGGGAAGAAATCAGCAACATTTACTTTTTTACCTTTTGTTTCATCCAAAAACTCATTAATTTGTTCCACAGTGTATAAATCATTTCCTACTTTCGGACAATCAGATATATCAGAACAACAATCATCATCCTTCAGTCCATCATCCTGACTCACTGGTAAGATCTCATCAGAAGCCACATCTTCAACAACTGTTCCTACTTTTAAGGCCATCAGGCTAGCATGTTTGAGCATGTTTTAGCAAGTTTAGCACTCAATAGCTTGTTTTAGTGTATTGCTAATAGTGTATCACAGTGGTTAAACATGTCACTTCCAGTTGCCAGCAGGTGGCGCTATGACTATAACTGAATATGGGCATGTAGATATCTTCAGGCCAAGACTGTTATCAAACATGTGAAGTTTGGGGAAAATTGGACGTTGTTTGCATGAATTACAACAACTTCCTGTTTATTGGCTTTAACAACATGCTTTAGCACTTAGTACGTGGTGCTAGCATGTTTGAGCATGTTTTAGCAAGTTTAGCACTCAATGGCTTATTTTAGTGTGTTGCTAATAGTGTATCACAGTGTTAAACATGTCACTTCCCATTGACAGTAGGTGGCGCTATGACTATAACTGAATATGGGCGTGGGCATGGGCATGTGACAGGCCAGGACTCTTATCAAACATGTCAAGTTTGGGGCAGATTGGACATTGCATGCCTGGGTTACAGTAGTTTTCTGTTTCATTATATTAGTAGCATGCTTTAGCATATTAGCTAAGTGTTGCTAGCATGTTTTACTATGTTTGTAACATGTTGCATATTAAGTTTGGGGCAGAATGAACATTGTATGCATGAGTTACAGCAATTTCCTTTTTCTTATATGGGCACTGACATGTGTTCAGGACCGGACTCTTATTAAAGGTGTGAAGTTTGAGGAAGATCGGACATTGATTGCCTGAGTTATAGCAACTTCTTTTTCATGACGAAACATCAAATTTTGTCAGGCCACCAGGGGCACGCCCCTTGATGAAAACTCTAGATCTTCACAATTTAGCATCGCAAAGGCCTTATGATAACACTCAGCAAATTTGAAGATGATCGGATTAAAACTGTAGGAGGAGTTCGTTAAAGTACGAGGCCTGAAAATGGCAAAAACTGCACAAAAATCATACAGGAAATTCAATATAAAGGACTTCCTGTTGGGTTTTGGATGTTGTGCCAGGAGACTTTTTTGTAGGTATTGGTGTGTTACATGTGTGTACCGAGTTTCGTACATGTACGTGAAACTTAGCTCGAGGCGCACTCCGTTTAAATTTTATAGGTGGCGCTATCGAGCCATTTTGCCACACCCACTTTTGAAAACCATATCAGATGTAAATTTTTGCCAGGTCTGACATGTGTGCAAAGTTTCATGAGTTTTCGAGCATGTTTAGGTCCTCAAAAATTCTTTTCATTTTGGAGAAGAAGAAGGAGAAACGTAGCAATTCCAATAGGGTCCTCGCACTGCAGTGCTCGGGCCCTAATTAGAAATGCTTTCACACACATCCACTCACGCAAACCCACTCCATCAAAGAGAGAGAGAGAGAGAGAGCGCATACATAAACTTGTTGTCAGCACTTCCCCGCGATTCTTCGTTAAATAAAGCAGCCTAGATACTAGATCGCTACATCATATTCCTCAGCAACGAGGTATTAAAACCGCTGTTTTTGAATAAATCCGTTGTTTGTAGACGCGCAGACGCACAGCATTCAAGCAGGTACGTGCACACACACACACACGGATTTGCAGTTATCATTTCATGTTAATATGTTGAATTGTGCAGTAAAATCATATCCTATATATTGTTTTGTTGTCATGAATCCTGTCCGGTTTGGAGGCGGCTTTCGCGTCAGGCATTTGCCTCAGCAAAGTGCATTTAAAATCCTTTAATGCACGGAAAGCCGTTGATTATCCCTTACATATTCTAAAGATGCTATTATGCTTAAAATCCCCATATATTTATTTATTTAAATAGAGGGTATGCATGTGAAGTCAACGTCAGCTGGAGTGGCTGCGGCTCTGCCCACTGAGTGGCAAAAAGACTGAATGCTGCAACAGAACACACAAAACACCTCTAAAACAAGAACAAGCTTTGCGACTGACTGTAGAAAGAGATTTGACAAGAAATCAGGTATATTTTTAAAGACTGCTGAAAGCTACTGAAAAGAGAAGCAAATTAATTGCTGCAATTCAAAGAAGCAAATGGTCTCCAGGCAGCGAAACACGGATTTGCAATTATCATTTCATGTTAATATGTTGAATTGTGCAGTAAAATCATATCCTATATGTTCTTTTGTTGTCATGAATCCTGTCCGGTCTGCCCGCCACCAGAGGTCGCCTGTGCATCTCACTAACATTTCACATCACACAGACTGTTGCACCTCGGACTACATTCCCCATCATCCACTGCGCTAATTACTTGCACACACCTGTATCCAATCAGACACGTTATATAAGCCTCGGACCTCCCCTTGCTACTCGCCGAGTATTGGAGTTTTGTATTGTGTATTCTAGTTTCCTAGTTTCCTAGTTCCCTAGTTTAGCTTTCTCGCCTAATCATCTCGTTTTGTCTGTCTCGCTGCCAGCCCTGTGGATCTTTCGCTCGTCTATCGTCTACCCTTTTGCCTTTCCCCCTGGATTACGTTCGCCATTCATCGACCTTTGCCTGCCTGACGGACTTCTCTTGTGTCTCACTCCAACATACCTGTTTGCTATTGTTCAACCCTGCCTGTTTTTGACCATGTTTTGTCTAACGTCAATAAAGCTTTGCATGTGGATCCGCTCACTTCACGTCTCCCTCGCTCCGTTACAGAATACTCGGCCATACAAGGCTCCAGCAGCTTTTCAAACAGACATTGCACAGGTATGGACACTACAAGAATACTTTTCAGACTAAAACAAGGCCCGCGATCACTTGAGCAACATGTTTGCGAATTTCTGGCCATTGCAAATTATTCAGACCTAAATAATAAGCAAAGTGCGCACATACCCAAACCCAAAAAGAGGGCCCAGGTGCAGGACAAAAAAATCTGAAATAGTAAAATAGTAAAAAAAACAAGCTTAATGTTCGCACACTGGTGCTGCTCCATAGATTTTATTTAAGACTGACAACGTTTTGACCAGTAGGTCTTCGTCAGGTACACAACAGATCAACTAAGGTACAACACTTTATAGATATCAGGTGGACATGCAGATTTAATCAATTACATCTACTCTTACACCAAGAAAGAGAGAGAGAAAAAAGGGAGACACTAATCCATAAACACTAATCAAAACATTTAAACAATGCATGTGTAGAAGAACAAGTAATTGTGCCACGTATCAATATATTCCGGCCAGTGTGCGGATGGCTAAAAGATTTGCATTTATAAGTAAAGGTACACTGAGCACAGTTACCGCACTTATAATTGCCAAGAGGAAGAGTAAACATAACGAGTTTAACTATATCAGACGAGCGCTCTGATCTTATAAGCATATCGCGCAAATTACTTGACGTTTAAAAATTATTCAGACCTCCCAGAATATATTTTGACAGAAATCTTTTGCGATGGTGTAAATGAATCTTTAAGGGCGAGACTTGGACGTGAGGGTCCGCGTTCATCTCTCGCTGCTTTATTGGATTATGCTTTGCTGTGTGTGGGCTCGCCATTCACTGTGGGTGTCACAGAGGAGGAACGCGACAACGCGGTGATGGCGGCCACGAAGTTTAGTCAACAGCAAGCTCCGGGACACTCTTGTTTAATGATCGGCACTCCGGTGTTGAGAGCTGCTCTTCCTTTGTCAAGTCAAGTTACAGCTTTGTTTCCTGAGTCCAATCAAGTTACAGCTGTTGTTCCCGAGTCCAGTCAAACTACAGCTGTTGTTCCCGAGTCCAGTCAAGCTACAGCTGTTGTTCCTGAGTCAAGCAAAGTCAAAGCTGATCTTCATGAGCCAAGTCAAGTCACTGCTGTTGTTCCAGGGTCACGTCACGTCTCGTCTGACCTCCCAGAGCCTCGTCATGTCTCGTCTGACCTCCCAGAGCCTCGTCACGTCACGTCTGACCTCCCAGAGCCTCGTCACGTCACGTCTGACCTCCCAGAGCCTCGTCACGTCTCGTCTGACCTCCCAGAGCCTCGTCACATCTCGTCTGATTGTCCAGAGCCTCGTCACGTCTCATCTGACCGTCCAGAGTCACGTCACATCCTGTCTGCTGCACCCAGATCATCAAGGTCAGTTCATCATAGCCCCAGTCTGGTGTCCAGCTTGAGGGATGCACCGCTGGTGCCCGCATGCTCAGCCGGTATCCCCAAACCTTCTCACCTCACCCCTCCTGTTCTTGAACTGACTCCCCTGTCTGCAGTGCTTCCCATGTTGGGAATCGCTTTATGGTGTGTCTGGGTATACCACCACTGAGTCTCCAGAGGTGGCGGCTTACACTGCAGAGCCTCTGGAGGTTGCAGCGTCTGCTGTGGCATCCTCAGCGGCTGTGATGCCCACCGTGGTTTCCCTGGAGGTGGTGGCTGAGGCTGCGGAACCTCACAAAATGGGGATGTCTGAATGATGCCATGAATGAGGCCATGAATGAACTTGCTGCCCAATCTGTCTCAGCTAAGGATGTCAACTACAAATTGTCTGCCTGTTCAGACCCCACTGAGACTGCTATTAAACCTACTGCATTCCCTGCATTCCCTGCCTCTCTCTTTGTTGCTCTCTCTGCCTTTTCTGTCCCTATTTTCCCCAGGTACCAGTCTATGCCGTGGGTGTCTGAACCGCCCTGGTGGGCACCAGGACCGCCTGCTCTTCCCTGGAGGGCTCCTGCTCCGCTCCCTGCTCCACTTGCTCCACCCTGGAGGGTATCTGCTCCGTCAGCGCCGCCCTGGAGGGCATCTGCTCCGTCTGCACAGCCCTGGAGGGTACCTGCTCTGTCTGCGTCTGGGAGCCACTCCTTGGTGGGGGACTCTGTCATGAATCCTGTCTGGTCTGCCCGCCACCAGAGGTCACTAACATTTCACATCACACAGACTGTTGCACCTCACCCCGGACTACATTCCCCATCATCCATTGCGCTGATTACTTGCACACACCTGTATCCAATCAGACGCGCTACATAAGCCTCGGACTTCCCCTTGCTACTCGCCGAGTATTGGACTTTTGTATTGTGGAGTATCGTATTGTGTTTCCTAGTTTCCTAGTTCCCTAGGTTAGCTTTCTCACCTGGTCATCTCGTTTTGTCTGTCTCACTGCCAGCCCTGTGGATCTCTTGCTCATCTGTCGGAACACCCTTTTTCCTTGCCCCTGGATTACGTTCGCTGTTCATCGACCCTCGCCTGCCTAATTTACTACTCGTGTCTCCCTCCAACATACCTGTTTGCTATTGTTCAAACCCTGTCAGTTTTTGACCATATTTTTGTCTAACGTCAATATAGCTTTGCATGTGGATCCGCTCGCTTCACGTCTCTCTCGCTCCATTACAATTATATTATATCATATTGACAAGTCATCAACTAAATATTTACCATCTTAAATTCTGAATAACTGGTTTTTTTTAAATAAACACGTTTTTCAGCTGTACGATATGACGATATATATATAACATTGATATAAGTGATCACCGGGGTTTAGACCAACCTATTTTGTATTTACTAAATGAGTTCACAGGCAAATTTGCTTTATTTATTTTCCCCGGCATCAAAATCAGACACATATATATGTTAGAAACCATGATTTCTGGCTGCATCAATATCCATTGACCACTGGATATTTAAGTTGTTAGGAACCTTATATCAGGTTCAGCAACCTTTAGTTTAAACTGATTATCATTTGTTATACTCACGTTTTCGCATCTATTAAATCCATTCATGCTGAAAGTTCTTTTGCCACTCAGTCTGGCTGAGGGGGCGTGTCCTGGCAGGAAAGTGATGTCAATGCATATTCTCTATTCAAACCACACAAGTAACACACAACTAAACCTGATTGGTTCGAGAGCCTTTGAAGGGTCCTGATTGGTTCTTGCTGTTAGCTTGTTTGACCGCCTTGATGAATGTGATTAGAAGTCTAAATTTAAATATGTTATTATAGAGCAATCCCTTCAGAGGACTTAAACCACTTGATTTATATGGATTTATTTATTTCTTTATTTGTGATTAACTAAATTGGTAAACAGTTAAAATGTGAATAGTGTTGGTGAATCTACTTTCATCGGAGGGACATACATCTTTTAGGTGAGTGAAGACAGAATTTTTAATTTTTATTTTTTGGTGAACTATTAAATTGAAAAATCTGTGTTATGTCTTTATTTTTACCCAGCTTTCTCAAATGTGTCTGGCTTTTGGAACCTCATATTTTGTGACTCTAAGTAAGATTAGTATTTTAATTTCTGTTGTCAGTGCCAGTTGTATTTTTTACACAAAACATAAAGATTTCTTATTTTTTTAGCGCAGTGACATTCAGTTTGAAAGTGAAGTTTTATGTTTAGTTTTATAATTTTGTGTAAATATGCACAAAGATATGCATATATTTCAGGCAAATAAGTATATAAAAAAAACTGAACTGCTTAACTCAAATGTGAGCAAAAGGGGATGTTGCATCTTTGTCACTTTTTCACCCCTGATTGCAGAAAGTTTTCTGTTATGGTGTTGAAAATAGAGTACACGAAGGTTACAACATTGATCTTGCATACCCCTCAGCAAATGTACAATTGCATACCTGGTGGCATGCATAGTTGCCACCCCTCATTCTGCTCTTGCCCCCCCTTTGCAACCCCAAGTATAAAATCCTGGACATGCCTCTGCTTCGATGCTGGTGTTTAAGCACAATTTCCCCCCAAATAAATGTATTATTTGAAACAATAAATGTTCAAAGCAAAAGCAAGTACCGGATTCATTAGCAATGCAGGCTGGAGAGTTTACTCATCAATACAACTAATGCTGCTCATTTTGTGTTAAGTGCCAAACAAAGTTAGGGACATACGTTTATTGTTTTCTGAGGTACAAACTCATTTCAAGATTCTGGAACTTTGTTGCTTATGAAATTAGCACCATATAAGATAAAATTGAAAATGGATCCTGGTCTCTTTCTTTTGGGGCTCCCGTCTAAAAGACAGGCAATGTCACTTGATGCAAAAGGTTATAGATTGTTAGATAAACTGCTACTTGTGGCAAGGAAGTACATCCTTATTAGATGGATTAAAAACACTCTCCTTTTGCGGTTTTGCCCCACAAAAAGCTGGTAGCTGTGCTTAGGGGCAAGATAAATAGCTTTCAGAATGTATGGTCTGCTTTTATAGATCAGTTGGCTCCAGACGTGAGAAAATGGTTTTGTGTGTAAATTAGTGGTCAGATTCCTCCTCCTGGAGGTGGGCTCAAAAATTCATAAAGAATGGTATGGGTTCTTTTGGGTTCTAATGTTCTTTTTTGTTCTGTATTACATATCTTCATTACAGTGTTATGTTACTGGAGAGATTTAGGGAAAAATATATGGGAATTTTTTTTTTTTTTTTGTGCTTTTACAGAGGTTGTGACTGTTTAACTTTGTGACTATTTAGTCACCAATGTTAACACTTGTAGATGGTATTATGCTTTTATTTTTATTTTTATTTTTTATGTTTATTTATTTTTTTATTTGTTTATTGTTATTGTTTATGAGTTGCTTTTGTAGTCTGAAGTACAATTCATGTCACAATATCTTAAAGACTTGCTGTTAACTGATTGTATTTCTGGAAAGCACATTGTACATTTATCCTGCTAATACTGAATAAACGTCAAAAAAAAAAAGGAAAAGAAACAATAAATGTGTTCAATATAAAAATAGATGAAAATGGTATTGTGTTGGACAGGTTTTTAATTCATATTTATTACAGTGAATTTTCATATCATGTTCCCACGAGTTAATAATGTCATGTCCTCGACATACGATGAAGTTAAACACATTCTGGGGACACCTAAGATTTTACATTACTTGTAATCTTGTAAAGATTAGCATAATAGGACCTCTGTAAAGGAAAGTCTTGATATTATGACTGACCACGGGATGGCACTCTTCAAGCGCGCAGGGAATCTGATCAATTTGACTCAGATGTTCAGCACACGCGCACAGCTGTGACGTTTGTCTGTGTTTAGCAAAACTGCTGTTTGACAACGTTCCTGCTTCCGCTGAGAGGATTTTAAAATCGTGATCTGCCGTATACAGTTTTTTTCTCATTAAACTGTACAACGTATGAGGAATTACATTGCAATGCGTCTTCCGTTTTGATGATGTTTTTATGTAAAAATTAAATTTTAGTGCGAATGAAGCCTATAGGAGGATGTTGCTTCAAGCACGTTATTGACGAATTTTCTTTCGCTAACAGATTTTACGCGTATATCGTGTACTTTTAATGTAAAACTCTGGTTAGTGTAATGATCCTGATGTACGGATCGAGTGGTAGATTAGCTGTGTCGCTAATATTCACGTTTGTCAGCGTCTTTGTATGGTGTGAATATGTGATTTATTATCCTGTTATTCTGCGATGCTCATGGCCTCATATTGAGACTGTAGATTCACATTTACCTTTACGGGCGTTATTTCTCTCTGATACTCACTTACTAGGGGCCATCAAAGGACACTGGCTCGACAAACTCAGAAGGTATGGATCTGGTGTACCAAAATCGTACGATCTGTCTAGCAGATGTTTTTGATGTAATCACTGTACTATTTTACTGCTATAGTAGTTTTGTTTAGGGCAAACTGTAGCCACATCAAACAGTAACGTACGTCAACTAATCATAAACTGTTCGGATTGTTATGTTCATAGTTACGAATGTTTTGATTTGTTACAAAAATACGTTCATTAGATATATAAGAATTACAAAGCCATTTCTTACATTGTGCAGTAAGTAATTTTAATTACCGTCAGCTCTGCATTTTTTTTTGTTAATTAAGAATATTATAACACTGTTTTTTGTTTTTATACAGAGAATGGCAGATGGAAAGGGCGTTCCAGACATCTCTGTGGCTTCTAAATCCAGAAGTTGTCTTCATTTTGGGAGATGTATTTGATGAGGGCAAGTGGAGCTCCAGTCAGGTACAGTAAATGATACAACTTACAACCAACAAACAAACACAAAGCAGCAGAGAGTCAAGTCAGTTTGTCAAGTCAGTTTTAGTTGTACAAAGCGTTTTACAATATGCATTGTTTTAAAGCAGCTTTACATAAATGCAAGATGATGACATCAGTTCACATATGATTTTGCTACTGTGCATATGTCATTACACAACGGCACGCTTTAACTTCATAACTGTTTGTCTAAGGCTGAAAAATGAAAGTCATGCCATCATAAATTGAATTTGAATATAATACACAGTTAGGGATGTAACGATTCATTCAACTCACAGTGTGATACAATTCATGACACTGGTTTAATGATATGATTCTCTCATGATTTTTTCAAAATGAGATTTAAGACAAATTAAATTAAATTAAAAACGGCTTTTTATATGCTCTTTACTAGCATGTGGTCTGACTTTAGCTTTGTGAAATTATGCTACGTAAAACTACATAAAAGCAGATGAGATGATTAGGGCTGATCAAATAATCGGATGTGATTATCATGCGCATTTCGTCAGTAATGCCGGTTCTGTGATTAGTCGTAAATCTCCATCACCTGCTGTCAGATGGAACTGCATTTACTACACAGAGCCGTAGTTCAGTGACAAGCTCTGCAATATCGCGTTCATCATCGGAACCTCATTATGAAGCCTCTTTTTAAATGTATGTTAACTTATTTATATTCTCTTAAGCCTAGAATACACTGCACGATTTTCCCCCCGATTTTCCACCGATTTACAGTCTGGAGAAGTTGATTGCCAAAAGTCAGAGCCAATGTGCAGATTAGAGTTGACAGATTTAATTTAAAAATCATGTAGAGTATGATGGTTACAGATTCAGATTTTTTAGCTTGAGACTCTGATTCAATCCACTCTGAGGATATCAAACATGTTTGATATTTTCAGATGATGTTAGAACACATATTGTTTTCATTTGTCACGCGTCTCCTAGAAACTGTGCATGTTTTTTGCTTAATTGTGATCAGAACAGCTTGAAAGTCTGGCAGTGTGCGATTCCCAGTCATGTAGTGTGCCTAGTTTTCCTCTGTGACTGTTACAAAGTCAGTAAGTGTATGATGCATGGTGTTTTAAAAATTTGTTCGAATTTCAAAACTTGTGTATTGCATTTCAGCATCAATTCCAGCTGTCTTCTTAAAGCTGTGAATGTTATTAATCATTTTATAAAGATTAACTTAA
>JAHKKF010474540.1:0-13587 GCA_019740295.1 Labeo calbasu
ATAAAGAAGAAAAAGGGCAACAGAAAATTGTCACTTGCTTCATGGGCATGTTTTAGACTTCAGAGATGCACTAGTCAACCAGAAGATGGCGCTCTTACTCTAGATAGAGATTTGTAACTGATAGAGAGTGTAAAGTCTGAATTATAGGTTCTAAAATCTTTCTGTATTTTAACAATAACTATAAAAAGCAAATATTTGTAAACATTCATCCCTAATTCTTTGCGACGTATGATGTGTATTTGGGATGAAGTTTATTTTGAAAGATTCCATTCAAATACATTTCAGTTAGGTTTTTTAATATGAGATTTTAAGATTTTAAATATTATATTCTAATACTAGGTAAATAAAGATACACTTAATATACATATTTGCCTATAGAGTAAAAAAAAAAAAACTAAATGAAAACGTATGTTCAATCTGTGTAAATGATTCATATTGGAACATCTCACCTCATTTCATTTAAATGAACCGACTCACGAGAGTGATTCTTTCGCGGACACACCTTAAATATTTTTATAACAATTGAAATGTTCGACTACATTAAATAATATTTTAAATATTGTAGTAAATAAATTACTAAATGATGTTTTTAAAACATATTCGAGAGACTTTTACGCTGTATTTGCGTTCAGCCACGACAGACTGTCGCAAACGGGTTCTCACAGTTCCTTACGACACGTGTGTAGATTTCAGATGCCGTAAAGTGATTTGTCTGTACACACATGGGTAAGTGAGAAAACGTGTTTCATCGTTTTGTTAAAGAACAGCGAAATTTCTTCTCTTTTAGGACACGAAATGCGACAATACATATGTGTAACATTTATTAGAGTACATGTCTGTCAGTAATTTTAAGATAATCTATAAGACACTATAGAAACGCAAATTGCCATTAACGTTTCTTGGTTCTTAGCAAGGTGTCACGATTTTCTCGCAACGGTTCTATGATGAAAGCATACGTTTATTTTTTATGTTTATAGAGTTGCAATATACAGTTGTTAAATAAATAATCTAACAAAGTTAATCAACCATTTGCAGTCCAGTATGGAGGCCAAACCAAGAAAGAAGTCATTTACGCCTAGAGACGGGAAGAAACCAGCATTCAAGCCGAAAGGTAATTTTTCTCGTTTTTATATATATATATATATTATGCAAGTTTCAAGTTTGCGTTTGTGATTAAGAATCCACAACCCAACAGGGCTGTATTGACAACATCTTCGCTTACTGTAAAAAGCTTACAAAGCATTAACATTTGTTTATCTTGATTAGGTAAACCAGGAGGAAAACCACAAGGCAAACGACCATTTAAACCTCACAACACAGACAAAGGAAAGACTTTTAAAAAATCAGGTGGAGATGGAGGACCACGGAAATTCAACAGAAAACCAGCAGATGGAAAGTTCACAAAGAAGAGAAAACATCCTGGAAGCAAAGAGGATGGAGGTTAGAAATATCACAGTATTTCCTGAAATATCTTATTTGGGAGTAGGTTTTCAGGGGTTGATTAATCAATGACATTTTCTTTGACAGGCCCAGAAGGGAAGAAACCGAAATGGGATGAATTCAAACAAAAAAAGAAAGAGTTAAAGCAGAATCGCCAGCAGAATGATAGAAAAGAGAGTTACCAGATTGTAAGCAGAGCAAAGCAAGTGTGGGAAATTGTAAGGCGGTAAGTGTTTGTTTATTACATACAATACTTTTGTGTATGGGTGTTTCTTTATGGGTATTTTAACCCTGTAAAAATAAATGATAGTAATGAGCTCTCATAAAATACAAAACACTCAGCAGTTTTTTATTTGTTTTGAACCATCATAAATAAATGTCAGTTTCATCACATTTCAAATCACAGTTCATTCCGTGGTAGGAATTAATAATGATACTAAATACATGGAATAAATAATGGTTATACACATTTAGTATACACTACTAGTCAAGAGTTGTTTAATGTTTTTTTTAACAAATCCTTCAAAAATGTACCGGACTGTTTTAAATGTTGATAATAATATTAAATAATAATAATGAAAATGTTTTTTGAACAGCAAATCATCATATCAGAATGATTTCTGAAGGATCATGTGACACTGAAGGCTGGAGTAATGATGCTGAAAATTTAGATTTGATCACAGGAAGAAATTACATTTTAAAATATATTCAGATAGAAAACAGCTATTTTAAGTAGTAAAAATATTTCTCAATATTACTGATTTTGCTGTATTTTGGATTAAATAAATGCAGACTTGATGAGCAGAAGAGACTTCTTTAAAAAAACATTAATCTTACTGTTCAAAAACTTTTGACTGGTTGTGTAATCTGATAAAGAATTACAGCTACAATAATATTACATGTTGTTAATATTATTATTATGTATTTTTTTGGCTTAACTCACATGGTACAGTCTAACTGGTAACCAAATATACTAACTTTTGAAAATGTATAAAGTTGTTGTGGGACTTTATCGTAAAATTACTATGAATTGTTTTGACAGTAAATATTGAAATGGTTTATGTGTATGACATTTTCATATAACTTATATTGTTTTTTTTTATAATTTGATAATATTTCAAGAAAATTCTCAACAAATGCATAAAACAATTTCAAGAGATTTAAAAATAAATCATTTAGTCTTAATAAACATCAAAGCAGAAGATTCCTTATTTCTTAACAAATGCATATTAAGTATCGTAGGACTAAAACCTGGGACATAAAAATGCAAAGGTTGCAGAAACACTTACACAATGTGTTTTTGGGAAATACAGGAAAGACTGTGACAAGCAGAAAAGAGCCAAACTGATGAAAGAGCTGCAGAATCTTGTGAAGGGCAAAATTAAAACAGTAAGTAAATACTGTTTATTAAGGTTGAGTAGTCACTGTTTGAAGTGATATTAGAGTATTTTATTGTATAACAATTAATTGTATTTGTCTTTTTTTGCTAGATTGCATTTGCTCATGATTCCACACGAGTGCTTCAGTGTTTTATTCAGTTTGGCAGTGATAAACAGAGACAGGAGGTCTTTGATGAGCTCAAAGGTTGGTCTTCTCATCAATGCAATAAATCTGAATTTATGTAAAGTGAGTGTCTCTCATTATCCTTTTTACCTGGATGTTTCGCTTTCTAGAGCACATTGTGGACTTGAGTAAATCGAAATATGCCAGAAACATTGTGAAAAAGTTTCTAATGTATGGGTAAGTCACATCCATTTATCAGTAAACAAAACTACAGTGCTGTTATTTTGAAAAACGTGCTAAATCGCTTTCTTTTCTAAATGTGTTTGACTTCAGGCTCAGTTCAGAATGATGAACATAATCTTTTTATAGTCCATTCCAGCAAAAAAAGTGGTAAATAATACTGATTTCTCTTCTAGGAGTAAACAGCAGGTGGGGGAAGTGATGTTGGCTTTTAAGGGGAAGGTCAGACAGATGCTCAGACACTCTGAGGCGTCTTCAGTAGTCGAGTACGCTTACAACGATAAGGCCATCCTGTCCCAGAGGCTCATGCTGACGGAGGAGCTCTACGGCAACACATTCCAAGTCTTCAAGGTACTCGAGCTCTGAGCTGTTGGGTGCTTAAAAACTTTGTTTCTGAATTACATAGAAAGATCAGTCTGGTTGTTGTCCATAAAGATGGTGATAACATTTTCTTTTTTTTCAGTCCTCAATTTGTCCTACCTTAGAGAAGGTTTTGGAGGCAAATCCAGAGAAATTAGAAAGTATCTTGGATGAAATGAAGCAGATTCTCACACCAATGGCACAGAAGTGAGTTACTCTCAAATCCGGCATGTAAGGGTGGGATGGTATGACTGAAATTTTAAACCACAATAGGATGAATTTTTAGAGCTATATTTCATTTTTCAATTTATTTATTTTCTTAATTGTCTTCATTTTATTGCGGGTTTTTATTTTTTAATTTATTTTTATTATTTTTAAGGATTTTTCATGTTGGAGCATGAAAACCCTAGTTATTTTAAATCATTATTTATTTTCGTTGGAAATCATGCTAAAAAGTGGTTTATGTATTGAATATGTAATTGTTACACATCTTTTAATCCATTGGTTAATCAGATAATTGCAGTTTAAAAAAAAAAAAATCTATTTTATCTTTTTATATAACTTGATTAATTTAAAATATACAATTATTCCCAACAAATGAACAATGATTTTTGCATTACTCGAGACAAAAAAAAAACAGCTTTGCAATACCATAACTGTAATGTAACACCTGAATTAAAAAATAAAATTTTCATTAATTAAAATAAAGTTGAAAAAAAAAAATATATCTATTAGCAAGCATGAACAAAAATGATAAATAGCAGTGTTTTTTGGCAGCCAAGTGAAATAAAGTATTAAAAATAATAAAAATGAAATAAAATTCAATTTAAAGTTGAATAAAAATGAGTGCTGTCAAATAGATTAATCAGATCCAAAGTAAAAGTTTGTATTTGTATAAAATATGTGTGTATTTTATATGCATATGTAAGTACACATACATGCATATATTTAAGAAATGTTTACTTGTAATGTAAGGCGTATGTATATTCATATTTATATCTGTTTTATACTATATATATGAATATATATTGCATATATGTGACCCTGGACCACAAAACCAGTCTTAAGTCGCTGGGGTATATTTGTAGCAATAGCCTAAAATACATTGTATGGGTCAAAATAATTGATTTTTCTTTTATGACAAAAATCATTAATATATTAAGTAAAGATCATGTTCCATGAAGATATTCTGTAAAATTCCTACTGTAAATATATCAAAACTTGATTTTTTGATTAGTAATGTGCATTATTAAGTATTTAATTTGGACAACTTTTAAGGCGATTTTCTCAATATTTTGATTTTTTTGCACCATCAGATTCCATATATTCAAATAGCTATATCTCGGCCAAATATTGTCCAATTATAACAAACCATACATCAATAGAAGGCTTTTGCAGGTTTCAGATGATGTATAAATCTCAATTTCGAAAAATGGACCCTTATGACTGGTTTTGTGGTCCAGGGTCACATATTTCTTAAATATATACATTTTTGTGTGTGTATAGAAAGAAAGAATAAAAATGTACTGATCCCAACCTTTTGAACAGTAGTTTATATTGTTAAAAAAACCCTCCATTTTAAATAAATACTGTTCTTTTTAACCTTTTTATTGATCAAATAATCCTAAAAGTATCACAGGTTCCAAAAAGTATGAAAAGCACAACTGTTTCAAATCTTGTTAATAAATCAGCATTTTAGAGTGATTTCTGAAGACTGGAGTAACAGCTGATGAAAATACAGCTTTGCATCACAGAAATAAATTATATTTTAAAGTATATTAAAATAAAAACCATTATTTTATATTGTAATAATATTTTGCAATATTACTGTTTTTTTTCTGTATTTTTAATCAAATAAGTGCAGCCTTGATGAGCTTTAAAAAACATTACAAGTCTTACTGATCCCAAACTTTTGAGCGCAGTGTTTGTGCATATAAATATACACAGTACACAAAAACTACATACAGTATTATGAATAATAAACAGAAACATTTATTTTGGATGTGATTTATCGAGTTGACAGCAATAATAAAATTATTTAAAAAAGAAAAATCTACCGTCAAACACATAAAAACATGATAAAAATTTAAACTAAAATTAAAATGAAAAAAAGAAATCAAATTCAAAATATTAATAAATACTCTGTTAGTTAAGAATTACTAGCACTATTTAAATAACCCTGGTGACTCATATCTCTGCCTGTTGACAGTTTACCATTCTGCCGCCCATCTGTACTTGTATGTGATTATACAGTCTCTTAGTAGTTAATTTCTGAATGAATTAATGCATTATGTTCCCTCTACAGGGAAGCCGTCATTAAACATTCATTGGTCCACAAAGTTTTTCTGGACTTCTTTGAGCACGCTCCAGCCAAACTGAGAATGGTGAGTGTTGTGACCAGTGAAGACCACCAGTCTAAATACTGTTGCTTGCTTTCTAATATCAGTTGTGCTCTGTTTTTTCAGGAGATGATAGAGTCCATCAGAGAGGCGGTCGTGTACATGGCACACACACATGATGGAGCCAGAGTCACCATGCACTGCTTATGGCACGGCACACCCAAGGTTAGCACTCCTTTAGACACATCAGTTCAGCCAATTCATGATTGCTAGTGTTTAAGTGTGACGTGTCTTTTTTTTGTCTGTGTTTTTTCTTTTTTTTTTCAGGACCGAAAAGTTATAGTAAAAACAATGAAATCATACATTGCGAAGTTTGCAATGGTAAGCTACCTTTCTTATTTATCCAATCTATGGGTGAATTTCACAGAAGTCTGGATGTATTACAGAATTTAAAAAAAATAATAATAATTTATGTATTTTCAGGGTGAATATGCTCATCTTGTACTATTGGCTGCATTCGACTGCATCGATGACACCAAGTTGGTTAAACAAATTATCATCTCAGTAAGTGCTCTTTAGTTTTTCTCAAGTTAGTTATAATTTCTTTATTAGTTGGTGGTTTACCTTTTATATCATTTCTAATATTTAAATGCTTTATTTCTAATATAATGTTTATTTTACACTCAGGAAATGGTTAGTTCCTTATCTGAAATAATCAGCAATAAACATGGTAAAAAAGTGCTGCTTTACCTCCTGAGTCCAAGAGACCCTGCCCACCTCTTACCTGAGATCATTCAGGTGCTTGAGAAAGGTGACGGCAATGCACACAGGTATGTCATATAAAAAAATGTCCTCGTTTCTATTGACATGTACTGCATTTGGGTCAAAAGTGCCAACCACAGCCCTCATAATGTGTCACGCCTGTTTCACGCTGCATGCGTGAGCAGGATGTGAGCAGTGCATTTTTTTTTTCACCGCCACGTTAACAGATTAGAGCATTCACACTGCACGCAGTGGCGGCGCGGCAGCGCGTAGCAGAGCAAAAACGGCAGTGCTGTGAGTCTATTTTTGCTGCGCCGCTTACACTGGATTAAAGCCACAGTGCATTGTTCTTGATCAAAATTGACCTGATTAACATGAAAAATAACAATTTTATCATAAAATCATGTAAGTGAGTTTCGTGTTTCACAATCACGGGGTAAAAGGCTCACCAGCGTGGGGCAAAAAACACAGTATATAGCCTACTTTAGCTAAAATGTTTTTTTTTATTTTTTAAATAATGTTATTAATAAGTATTAAGTTAATACTTGTTCAAAACAATCGCGTTATCAAAGTTTATACTATTTTCTGCTTATTTTGATAAATAAAAGAATCGATCAATCAATTAATAGGCTACTGTCATTAAAATATGTGAACATATCTTAAAATACAGAAACAAAATCATTTGTTTTTGTTTGTGAAGGTTCTGAAAGCATTGAAGGAGATCGCATTATAATTTAATATAGATTTACAGTAGTAACAACAAATTATATTTTTATAAATGATATGTTTAATATATTGTTTTTAAAGGAACACTCCACTTTTTTTGAAAATAGGCTCATTTTCCAACTCCCGTAGAGTTAAACAGTTGAGTTTTACCATTTTCGAATCCATTCAGTCGATCTCCGGGTCTGGCGGTAGCACTTTTAGCATAGCTTAGCATAGATCACTGAATCCTATTAGACCGTTAGCATCTCACTCAAAAATGACCAAAGAGTTTTGATGTTTTTCCTATTTAAAACTTGACTCTTCTGTAGTTACATCATGTACAAAGACATATCTAGGTCGATATGGTTAGGAACTATACTCTCATTCCGGCATAATAATCAAGGAACTTTGCTGCCGTACCACGGGTGCAGGAGGCGCAATCATATTACTTGATTATTGAGGAATGAGAGTATAGTTCCTAGCCGTATCAGCCTAGAAAATCACAACTTTTCATTTTCCGTCAGTCTTAGTACATGATGTAACTACAGAAGAGTCAAGTTTTAAATAGGAAAAATATCATCATTATATATGGTCATTTTTGAGCGAGATGCTAACGGTCTAATCGGATTCATTGATCTATGCTAAGCTATGCTAAAAGTGCTACCGCCAGACCCGGAGATCGACTAAATGGATTTGAAAACGGTAAAACTCAACTGTTTAACTCTAGGGGAGTTGGAAAATGAGCCTATTTTCAAAAAAAGTGTTCCTTTAAATATGATGGTTTCATTATAAACATGGTGATTATCTCTATAATATAATATTATGTGTATGTATATATGAAGAATTCAGATGCAAAACCAGCTAAAAGCCATCTCGGTCAAAAATGAGATAATGATACTGAGTGAATGCTCCTGACACATAGTATATATACATCCATCAGATACTTTTATTTCATTTTTTTATTTCTTTTATTTAATTACAGTCTCAGCCCAATCAGAAGTACTTGCATAGAAACCTATACAAAGTAGCCAGAAAGAAATGCTCATTTTAAAGAAATACCTCAGATGGATTTAGAGGCTACAGAGGATGTTTACCATCTGAATCTAACCATGTCATGTCAACAAATGGAGTCAGTCATCTGTTAATTATCTTGTAAATTATTGTGCCTTTTAACCCCAGTAGCAGGGGTGATTTTTACCCCAAATACCCTGCTTTTACATATTCTTTCCTCTATTGAAAAACTGTTGCTTTAATTATTTTAAACCAAAGTGAAAATCATTAAGACAACCTTTTGTCTGAAAATGTATTCAATAATTTATTGTGATTGCTCAAGCTTAAAAGGCCTGTTTATATTATTAAAACTAGAGGCATTTATTAACTTGAAGATTATTTTTTATCTTGATACTACCGATGTACAGCATGTTATATGCACGTGTGTAGGACAGAGGGGAACACGGCCACATCACGTGTTGCCTATATCATAAACCTAAGCACATGACAGACAATTGTCAGAGAACACCTGAAAAGCGTGACCGAATGAACGACACTCGCCTGTATTTGCAGTACACAAGCCGCGGTTTCAGTGTGAACATCCAGTGTGAAACCGGCGTCAGATGGAAGATAAAGTATGAAGAAGTGCTAAAGCATGTGTTTTTCCTCTTACAGTAAGAAGGATATTGCAATCAGGAGGAAAGAGCTGCTGGAGGCCGTGTCTCCTCCTCTGCTGAAGTACCTTTGTGAGAACGCTCAGTCTATGGTCATGGATAAAGCGTGTAGCGTGGCTGTGAGTGACATCCTGGGCGCCGCTATCGGAGATCTCAGACCTGCCATGGAGGCTGTGGCGGATCTGGCAGCTGGACCCCTCGTACCGGGAGGAGAAGATGGCCAGGTAATGAATCTACAGGTTTCAGACCTAAAATGTCGTATCTAATACAGTAGTCTACATTTGAAGTGGATCAAAATCTTTCCTCAAAGTTGTCCTAAAACCAAAACAATACCTGTTAGTTGTCAACTTTGGACATTTTTTGACCCACTTCAGATGTTGACTACTGTAGTTAGCTACTAGCGAGAATTGGACTAACAATAAACATAAACTAACTAGTGTTGCACGATACCCTTATTTTACTAGTTTACTTTAGGAATGCATTTTGTTAAAGGAGTAGTTCGCTTCCAGAACAAAAATGTACAAATAATGTACTCACCCCCTTGTCATCCAAGATGTTCATGTCTTTCTTTCTGTCCTTCTTTGCCCCGAGTTTGAACTTCCAAAATGCAGTTTAAATGCGGCTTGTAAACGATCCCGGCAGAGGAAGAAGGGTCTGATCTAGCGAAACGATCAGTTATTTTCATTTAAAAAAAATACGATTTAAGTACTTTTTAATGTCGAACGTTAGTTAGAACGTTAGAACGTCTTGCTCTGCCTGGACTCTTGAGTATTCTGGTTCAAGACAGTTAGGGTATGTTGAAAAACTCCAATCGTATTTTCTCCCTCAATCATCATCCTACATCGCTGCAGAAGTACCGACCCAGTCTTTGCAAAGTGAACATGCAAAGAAGATCAAACACCTTAACAAAAAAGGTAAAACAGTGATATAGGACGATTTTTAAGTTGAGGGAGAATATGAGATGGGAGTTATTCGACAGACCCTATCTGTCATGAACCGGAGTTCAGGCAGAGCAAGACAAGACAAGCATTTCACATTAAGAAGTTTATAAATTGTATTATTTTTTATGAAAATAGTCAATCGTTTTGCTAGATAAGACCCTTCTTCTTCGGCTGGGATCGTTTGAAGCCGCATTTAAACTGCATTTTGGAATTTCAAAATTGGGGCACCATAGAAGTCCACTACATGGAGAAAAATGCTGAAAAAACAATTTCTTTACGAAATTCTTTGCTCTGAAAGTGGATTTCTCCTTTAAGAGCCATATTTCCTGAGTAAAACACTATTTATTTAAAGCTATGATTGCTGCAAAGCGGAAAACGTGGATAGAATTGCATGATTTTGTCCTAGAAAAAAAACAGAACTTGCTGTATAACGCAGAATATCATGGAATTTGCCTATTTAAGGGGAGACACTGCAGGCAAAAACACTTTTTTCATGCACCTGTCAAGTTTTGGTCTTTCATGAAGTGTTTTTTATTTAGACTAGTGGAAAGAAAACATCCAAAAGCACTTTATCTATTTGTGTCAATAGATTTCAGTTACAACACACATTTTTAAAGGCTGTTTTTTCAAAGTGAGTTTTTTCTCCTACACTGAGCCATAAATCTACACTTCTGTAGCCAAACTTTACATCTTTATTCCTGTCTATGTCCTGAAGGTTTTTACAGAGGGATTTTTCATATATAATTTGCTTGGTTATATATAACATTGATTCCCCCCCAAAATTGTGAAAATACACTGTTTTCTGTATGTTTTAAGTATTTTTTTTTTAATTATGGAGTGACAAAAATAATAAGTTAATTCTTTAGCAAATCTGTTTAATCTTTATAAATTAATTAGACATGCTTTTGATTATTACAATTTATTGAAACTATTAAAATGGTATTTAGAAAATTAATGGAAAACATTCACAGAATTTCATAAAAAAAACCCTGAATTTTAAAAAAAATAATAAAATGTTTTTCATAGGGCCTTAATGTAATTTTTGTTTAGCTTTTAATACATTCTTGCTAAATTGGGTAAGTTTCATGATTTTAATTAAGTAGACATACTTTTTTATTCATATTTTTAATGTAACCATTAAAAAAGAGTCCAGAAAAACTAAAATGGGGGGAAAAATGAATCCAGAAAAAAAAAAAATGGAATTAGGAAAAAATAAAATGGAATTTGTGAAGAAATAAAACTGATTTCATAAGGGCCTACTTATTTCATTTGTGTCTTTGTTTTATTGTATTGTATCTTGAATCTATTGTGAAATAAAATTACTATATCATGAAATAAGATTTTCCTTTATCCTTTTAGCAAACTTACTTAATGTTGATTAAGTAAGATCTCTAAGATAAAAGATCTCTACATAACTGTAGGTTCAGTAGTTGATAAAATAACTATAACATAACATTTGGATAATCTATTATTCAATTTCTTCTCCTGTTCAGTGTTTATGTCATATATTGAGATATTTTAGTCAGGTATCATATTGATATTTTGGTATTGTGACAACACTAGAACTAACAATAAACAGTTGTTTTTGTATTATTATTAATTAACGTTAAAAAAGATGAATAAGTACTGCAATAAATGTGTTGCTTTTTGCCACCCAATGTTAGTTATTGCTTTAACTAATGGGATACTCTTGCAAAGTGTTAGGCTTGACTAAAAATGGGGAGAAAAAAAATCATTTTAAGTTCAACATTTACTAATAAATTATTAATATCAAATGTTTGTATTTGTTAATATTGTTTAATGGACCTGAGCTAACATGAGCTAACAAAAAACGGTTGTATTTTTATTAATTAACATTAACAAAGGTGAATAAATACTGTACAAACGCCCGTTGATAGTTTATGTTAGTTAATCCATCAAATTTCATTTGAAATTTACAAACACTGAAACATACAGAAGTCCATTTTTTTAAAGATAATTGTTTAGTAATTGTGTTTCCTGTAGCTTCATATGGCAGAGCACCCCGCTGGTCATCTGGTGTTGAAATGGTTGGTTGAGCAGGACACCAAAATGAAGGAGGCAGAGAGAGAAGGCAAGTACAAAATGTCAAACCCTGGACACACTCAACGTCACAGACTCACAGCTTTGAGGCTGAAAAGCTTGATGGGAATTTTGAGAACGCTTTGGGATTTCCTTTTCCATTCTTAGAAGTCATTTTCTCTATGTAAACTTACTAATAAAAACAAATTTTCCAATGCGACCAAATGTTTTACTGGCCTGTCCTGCCTTATTTTATTCCCCAGAGCGATTTTCCAGGATTCTTCTGGAGAAGGTGGGGTTGGAGAACCTCAAGACATGGGCTTCAGTCAACCGTGGTGCCATTGTTCTTTGTTGGTAAGTTTATGACCTCAACAAATCTAAAAATAACAAAATACATTCTCTTTTATGCTCTATGGTGGGCGTAAACATGCCACAGCAGCCATTGTTCTGTGAGCGCTGGTTAAATACACTGAATACACACAGAAGAACATCCCTGTACAGTCATTCATGCTTAAATTCCATGCTTTAAAACCTCCTCAAACGCTTCTCCTATGACATCCCGAGCTCTCTATCGCAGCAAATTTGCTGCTTTTCCATCACACTGTCTTTTAAACCACGATTATTAGCTGGAGGAATTCCCTACAGTGAGCTTTAGGTTAAGCACATCTTCCACAGTCCTGCGTCATTATTCTATGCTGTTGTCTATATGCTAATAAAGGGCTAAACTGTGGCTCCCAGCTGCCACTGAAGCAGGCAAACCCTTGAGTTACATGCCGCAAAGGATTATGGGTTCTTTCCACTCCCCGTCTCAGCCTTAGTATTTGTGCATGACCTCTTATAATCTGCCTAAGACTTTAAGCAGTGGGAGATTTGTTTCTTTATATTTTTAGCCTGGACTGTTTGTTTATTCTGATGTCATTTTCCCACCAATCAGATAAAACAAAAATGTAAACCCCTGCTGTATGCAGAGACACGTTTAACGTTGATTGTATTTGATTGAAGTTTCAGCTGCTTTATTTGGTTTTCTTTGTGTTTCCACAGCCTTCTTCAGAGTGCAGATGAAAGTGTTGCTGAAGAAGTGAAAGTTATGCTGAAATCCATCCTTCCTGAACTACAGAAGATCCAGAACTCTAAAGGAGTTGAGGTTCTGCTTGAAAAACTGGCCTGATCTGCCAAATCAGTTTTGATTTATTTTTTTTATTTTTTAATTGTGAATTTATATGCTGATGTATGTAAATATAAAACACACACAAAAATATCTGAACCTGAGTTTTTATTTCTTTTACTACTATTTTTCTTTTCATTCTCATGAAACCAATGAAGAATATGTTTAGGTTATATTTCACCCCAAAAATCAGTGGAGACCATTAACCAATTGATACTATAATGCTATTTTTTGCACAACATTTAATATATGCTGATATACGGTGGATTTCACTTTTTATACAAGAATTTTAGGAAGAAATGTGCTTAATTGTGACATGCAAAAAAAATGTGTGTGTATATATATATATATATATATATATATATACATATACATATATGTATATATAAACACACACGTATACATATACATATATATATATATATACA
>JAHKKF010474555.1:0-11977 GCA_019740295.1 Labeo calbasu
TATATATATATATATATATATATATTTATTTATTTATTTATTTATTTAATTTTATTTTTTTTCATATCCCGGACGAGCCCCCAATTTCATGTTGCGACCCATTCATTTCAAGCCGCAAAATAAGAGGGATCAGACAGCAACGTATCAATGTACATTGTTTTATTTAATGTAACTAATACAATGAAAGCCATGGATAATTCTAGAAAATAAAGAAACTTTAAAGGAGAAGTCCACTTCCAAAACAAAGATTCACATATAATGTACTCAACCCCCTTGTCATCCAAGATGTTCATACTTTTCTTTCTTCAGTCGAAAAGAAATTATGTTTTTTGAGAAAACATTTCAGCATTTTTCTCCATATAATGGACTGATATGGTGCAGTTTAAATGCAGCTTCAAACGATCCCAAATGAGGTTGTAAACGATCTCAGCCGAGAATTTTTATTTTCATAAAAATAATACAATTTATATACATTTTAATGTCAAACGCTCGTCTGGTCTTACTCTGCCTGGACTGTTTTTTCCGGTTCATGACAGTTAGGGTATGTCGAAAAACTCCAATCTCATGTTCTCCCTCAACTTTAAAATCGTCCTATATCACTATTTTACCTTTTTTGTTAAGGATGTTTGATCTTTTTTTTTGCATGTTCACTTTGCAAAGACTGGGTCGGAACTTCAGCAGCGATGCAGGGTGATTTTGAAATGATTTTTGAAATTGAGGGAGTTTTTCGACATACCCTAACTGTCTTGAGCCAGAATACACAGAGTTCAACAAAAGCAAGGCAAGATGAGCATTTGAGAATAAAAAGTATTTAAATTGTACTTTTTTAATCAAAATAACCATTGGTTTCGCTAGATAAGACACTTCTTTATCGGCTGTAATCGTTTACAACCGCATTTGGGATCGTTTGAAGCCGCATTTAAACTACATTTTGGAAGTTCAAAATCGGGGCACCATATCAGTCCATTATATGGAGAAAAATGCTGAAATGTTTTTCTCAAAAAACAATTTCTTTACGACTGAAGAAAGAAAGACCTGAACATCTTGGATGACAAGGAGGTGAGTACATTATCTGTAAATCCTTGCTTTGAAAGTGGACTTCTCCTTTAACTACATGATAGAAGAAATGCAAAAGAAACAAATGTTTATGAGTCAGTAAGGTCTGAGCAAGAGACACTCCAGAGAGAACCCCAAATAACACACATATTTATGTAATCTAACTAATTACAAATTAACATGAAGACGACCAATCAAAAACTTCCACACTCTGCCCCAATAGGATCAGCGGAGCACCTAGGGTCATCACAATCTGACAACAATTAAAAATAAGAATATAGCTTTTTGTATGCAATGGATGTAGCAAATTATTTTTCCATTTTCTTCGCCTTTAAAAAATAAAAATAAAATAAAATAAATAAATAAATAAAATTATGAGTATCATGTCAAGCTATAGTTTTAAAATAGTTAGCAACACGTCAAATGTGCTTGAGCAAATTCAAAGAGCATAAAGTATTACAGTATACACAGTAACGTATGTATTATACCATTAGAGACCGTCTCTCCTGGAGGAAAAAGAAATATATAGCTACTTTATGACTGTTTTCTATCATTGAAGTCTGGGAGGATCTAGACTGCTTTCACTGAGTGGTTGGTAATCACCACTTTTGAGAATGAGATCTCCAGGAGAACAGCCCTAATGGATACAGTGTGCTTGCCTGGCCTTATCCACAGATGATTTAGCTGTATGTTCATATATTCTGTTTCAGCCTATGGTATGAAGCCAAATGAGCGCCTGAGAGAGCAAGTGTATGTGGATATGTCTCTGAGACTACGTCTTTCAATATAAGTTGGTTTACTGCCAGAAAAGGAGATCAGATCACTACCCACTGCCCTTTACAGCCTGTCTGAGCTGCTGTTGATGTGTGTTTCCAACATCCCAAAAAACAAGATGATTTTTACATCACGATTTGGAACATAAATAGGGCTAAAAATCACATCAGTGTCATTGTTTAACAGTTTATTTTATTTAACGACAACTGAAATAATACATTTAGGGATGTTTGTGTGTAAAAACAACTATAAAATAAGCATCTCTGATTTAGTTACAGTGTCCAATATTTGTAATAAATCAAAAACGGGACCGAACCCAAATCAATCTACCGAGATTCGGTGCCGCCACTCGACAGCATAATAACCACTGTTCTTTTTAGCAATATCCCAAACACTTGCTAATTTATTTTGTTGCATAAATGTGTTTAGGTAGCGTTATTGCCAACGCAGGTGAACCGCGGCGGGTCAATCTAATCGTGAAGCTTTGTTGTGGACCTCTGTTTGCGCACATCACTGTTTATTAGACGGAAAGGATAGAAAATAATGCTTCTGTAAACAAATAACAGACTTGCAGGACGTGATACAGCGTTCTGTAAACAACACAAATGCAATGAGGAGCCAGATGCTTGACGAAGAGAAAAATGAAATAAGCTTAGATTTGTCTGTTTGCTTTCAACTCTTGTCCTGATGGTTCTTTCACAGGTGCTCATCAAAGAGGGGCATCTTTTAAAGAAAAACCCTTTGAAGTCGGTAACATTTTCCATTAGATTTACTAAAAGAGCAACCGCGGATGTTGAGCATAACAGAAGAAACACATTCCTGTACATGCTGCTCATTTTGACCAAGTCTCTGGAGGACAAACATTTTCATCTAACGAACTGCACACTATTAGCATATAGAAACAGAATGTTCAATGTACAGAAAGTGCAACCACACACACACACACACACACACACACACAGAGCAGGGAGTATACAGAATGCATGGGAGCTTTATGTACTTGCTGTTGCTGTTAATGAGGCGAGATACTGTTCAATGGATCCGTTACAACTGCAATGTCATTGTTTACTATGTGTAAACTGACCCTCTACTGCATCCTCCTTTCATAGTCTTGATGCATCAGCAGAGACTTAAAGGGTACATTAATAAATAAAGTAATAAATAAAGACAAACTGCAGCATTTAAGTGGTCTGCAGCATTAATAAATAAGATGCCGAAAATATATCTTCATCTGTTCTCAGTGGCTTTTAGAAAATTGGAAATAAAATAATAAATTTAGGTCGTTTATGCTTAACTAGACTAATCAACTCCAGCGCAACTGGAAAAAATATCTTATTTTAAGACAAATATCTCTTTGCCTCAAGCAAGCGTATATTATTTAAAAAAAAAAAAGAAAAAGAAAAAAATTCTATACACTTTTTATTTTGTATTGTTTCTTAAAAGGTATTATACATAAATTATACATTTTATTTAAACCTTTTTTTGTTTGTTTGTTTAAATTATTATTAAAGGGAGAGTTCACCAAAAAATGAAAACTTGAAACATGAAAACAAAATATTTTTGATAAAAACAGAGCTTTCTGACCCTGCATAGACAGCAATGCAACTACCACGTTCAAGCCCCAGAAAGGTAGTTTGGAAATCAATAAAATAGTCCATGTGACATCTGTGGTTCAAGCGTTGCGGTACTCTCGTGAAAGCGCGTCGGAGACTGACACAGAAGAGAATAAATTGTTGAATACAGACATTATTTTTGTTTTATTTGCACATAAAAAACTATTCTCATAGATTCATAAAATTATGGTTGACCCATTGATGTCACATGGACTGTTTTAATGATGTCCTTACTACCTTTCAGGGCCCTGAACGTGTCAGTTGCATTGTTGCTTTCATCAAAAATACCATAATTTGTGTTTCAAGATGAACGGGTCTTACGGGAACAACATGAGGGTGTGTAATTAATGATAGAATTAACTCTTTAAAATGAAACACCTACCCTAAAAAAAATTTGTCCCCCAAAAATGAAAATTAATCAAGTCAATTTTCTCACAATCACGTCAGTCCAAACCTTCACGGCTTTCCTCTGTAGAACAAAAATGAAGATATTTTGAAGAATGTTGGTAAAATAAACAGCTTTGGTTCCCTGGTTTCACCTGAGAGATTTCTATCCCTACACTCCAAGTCCATTCCACCAAAACGTTCGTAATTCATAACAGTGTTAATTGACAAATAATTTGTCAACAACTTTTTTTTCACAGACAAAAACGAGACAATAACGAACTAAACCTTGTTTTGAATAACAAAAACTATGACAAAAAAAATGTAAAAATGTCTGGAAAAATCTGGAAGTAAGAAAAGAGTAAGAGAAGACGTATGGATAAATCTGACAATGCAAAACAGAACTCAATTTGGCCCTGTTTTCTGAGCGCAGACACCGAACCAGCGCCTCTCACACAGCACATAAGTACTCATGTCTCATGAATGGAGAAAAACACACAAAATTATGCCGAAATGTCCATTTTGACGAGTATTTACTTAAACACACTCCATTAGGTCTTGTGTGAACGTAAACAGTTGGGAGAATACCGGACGTGTATCAGTACACTGCACCCGTGCATTCGGTTTTAAAGAACCAATAATTCAAATGACTAAAATATGACTAAAACTAAACTGCATTTTAGTCAAAAGACTATGACTAAACGAAATCAAAATTTGCTGTCAAAATTAACACTGCTTCATAAAGAAACCATAAAGTAATCTATTTGAGGGTGAACTCTCTTGTAATTTTAATTAAATAACTTTGACAGACAAAGACAGATGATTCCGTACTACTAGGTACAGTAAAATGACAGTTACTAATCAGATATGTAAACGCATTTAATGTATATGTGTGTAATTCTTGTAGTACCAATAAGGGGCCACAACATGGGTGCATAATAATTCTTTCCTGTCACAAATACACACTGCACTGATGACCCTGGGCTGGTACGGGGCATCCAGCGCTGAGCCAGCACTCCACATCCCCCTGTCAGCAAGTCCGGGTCCTTTATCAGTCGGGCTTAATTACAGAGGAGGGGTCCTCATGTGGGCAAAGAGAGCTGACTACAACACACACGTGCTCTTACATTTTAAAAAAAGCTACTCTCTGGAAGCATGAGACAGAATTTTTTCTTGTGTTAAAACATTCAGATAATGGAAAAAAAGATTTTCTTTTTCAATAATGGTATAACAAAAGGTGTATATTCACGACGCCGCTTTGACTGGATTAGCTCATAACAGTTGCTTTACAGGAAACCAATGACACGAGGACATTTGCCATTCCACAGAACAAATCAGATAATGTACTGATCAGGAGACTCAACATAAAGGGATTTCCACTAGTGCCACAGGAAATTGGGTGTTTCTAGACAGAGATCGAATAACTTTGGAGAGGCCTGTGTAAACATTACAAAGCAGATTACAACTCCAGTAAGCTGAATAGACAACACCTTTAGAGAAAACATCTTCTTCCCTTTTTAAACCAGTCTATAAACCCTCAGGAACTCAAAAATGAAAGCTCATATCTAAAGAGAAAGATCTTTTCAGTTAATTGCACAAATTCAAGGTCAATGACTAAATGGAGACAGAAGAAGAGTGGAGTATGAGCTGTGTGCCTCGGAGCACATTAAAGAAAGCCCAGCTTTGATCCTAGGTAGACTTGTAATCCCTTTGCTGGGGCAAACTGAGGTGGAATCTCAATGGATTACTCTGCGATTTGTTTGAAAGTGTACTCTGTTTCCCCATGCTACTTTCATCTATCCAACTTGATAGACTGCTTTGTATGTGTGAAAAATGTTCTAAAACAGTACTTGTGTATGCATCTCTCACAATGCATGTTGTTACATGCTGTAGGTGGATCTACTGACATTGTGAAGATCATTGTGGCTTTAAACTTTATTGAAATTTAACTTGCACACCACAGCTTAATGGGATAGTTTACCCAAAAAAGGAAAATTCTGTTATTACTTACTTACATAAGACCCGTAAGATCTTTGTTCAACACAAAAAGTATTCTCGTAGATTCATAAAATTAAGATTGAACCACTTGCATCACATGGAATATTTTAATGATGTTCTTACTACATTTCTGGGCCTTGAACATGGTGGTTGAATTGCTGCCTATGCAAGGTCAGAAAGCTCTTGGATTTCATCAAAAATATCTTAACTTGTGTTATGAAGATTAACAAAGGTCTTATGGGTTTGGAACAACATGAGGATGAGCAATTAATGAGTAATTAATTTTCACCAACTCATCTGATTTTGTTTCCTAAAAGTACACACAATGCTGGTGATAGGAAAGTACATCTACAAAATGGTGGTGTAGTACAAAACTGTAGCTATGGATACGAAAACCTTTTAAAATTCTAGCGTAAAACACTCGTTTGACTCTAAAAATGTCAAGTGGTCTAACCATCAAGCAAAAGCATTTTTCTTACATTTTGAACACATCTGAGTGCAACGACAATCAAGCAGACAACTTTTTAAAATATATTTACTAAAAAGTTAAAATGCATTTTACAAATTAAAAAGTACTTATTAATCCAAAAATAATTGTTTCCAGTGGGAGTTACATTACAGGTTTTGTTTGTTTGTTTTTTTTAATAACCCGACCTTTTTTTAAATTATTTTTTTGCACCGCAAGATTTTGTTGGACAAAAAAAAAAAAGTAAAATAAAATAAAATAAAAGCAAAAGTGAAGTTTTTTTTTTTTTTTCTAAGCGATAATAACAAAAGTTTATTTTAACAATGCACTTTCCTTTCTTATCATATTAATTATTAAATAAAGTCTTACAATACAAAAATACAAAACAAACAAACAAACAAACAGATAAAGATTTCAAAAATTCATCAGAAATAACACACCTCTGGGAACCTTTCTTGGTCTATTTTCAGTGTTCTATGATAGGGGTGTCCAATCCTGCTTTAGGAAGCACATCGCCCTGCAGATTTTAGTCTTTGCCCATAATAATACGTTTTCGCTTGAAAACACATCTTTTTTTTTTGAAAACGCTCTTCAAAGTAGATCAATTTGAAAATGCAGTTTTTACGTTGTTGTGTGGATTGTAATAACAGAGGCTTTTGAAAAACGATGACGCATGTTTAGTTATGTGACTCATGCTGTACCAATAGATATCTATGTTTATACTGGTATTGTGCCTGTTATGTGCTATTTTCACACTGTTTCTAAAGATATGCTACTTTGCACACTCTTCATATCACAATCCTGCAAAGATGACAGGACATTTATGCACAATTGCTGTCCTGCGGCAAAATATGAGGGCAGTTGCATTTCAGATCAAACATATAATAGCGAGCGATTGCAACCTGGGCGCGTCAGATGGTGGGATATTTTCGGAAATAAAATGATCCTGCTAGAAGACTCGTGTGAAAGCTTAATATGTCTGTTCCGTCTGTATCATCTCAGTGAGGTTTATGTGCTTTTACACATGTGCAGTAAGGCGAATTTAACATTTTACAACATTTCAGTGCAGATGAGAAACCTTTGAAAACTAGTATGGATGTTTTAAAATGTATCCAGATTAATAAAGAGGCAGCCTTAGCTCCAATACACTTGCCTACACTCTAAAAAATGCTGGGTTATTTTTTTAACCGCAAATTCTGGGTTCAGCCCATTGGGTCATTTTATTGGGTTATTTTTAATATTTTTACCTGGGTGCTGGCTTATTTTTTTTATTAACCCAAATGCAGGGTTCAACTTATTGGGTCATTTTATTGGGTTATTTTTAATACTTTTTACCCAGGTGCTGGGTAGTTTTCTGTAACTAAGTTTCTGGCTCTTAGTTACTGTCACTGATGAAACAACCCAGCTGAGTTACAGTCAGTCAGAGCGCTGGCTTTTTGAGTCCTCTACAGGAGAGAGCGGTTCTCAGTGCCGCCAGTTTGCACCTATTCAGCGAAATAAAGGTTTGTATACATTTTATTTCATTTATAAAGTTTTTACTGTGCTGTAAATTGTATTGTTTTACACAACGCAATATAAGGACGAGATGTCAGTCAGCAGC
Organism: Labeo calbasu; assembly: GCA_019740295.1. Classification (NCBI taxonomy): domain Eukaryota; kingdom Metazoa; phylum Chordata; class Actinopteri; order Cypriniformes; family Cyprinidae; genus Labeo; species Labeo calbasu. The sequence goes on from JAHKKF010474555.1 coordinate 7,892, forward strand.
AGTTGTTTCGCGGGATAGAAACGTCTTTGCCTTGCATAAAATAAATTGATTTTATTCGTTACTGTACTGAGTTTAATCTTGAAATATGTTCTCTAATGTCAGTACTGTTTGTTTATCGGCAGTTTTTGGAGTCAACGACATCTTTCAGCTACGAGTGAAACATGAGGCCGCGGTCTGAAGTTTGCAGTTAACACGGCGAACAGCAGCCCTTCACCATCTCAGAATTCACCGATACACCGGCATGAGAATTAGCGCTATTTCGGGGAAAAAAGCACTTACAGAGAGTAAATTAAATTTCTATTTTTAAATGGTACATTTTTGCTTTAAAACGCTTGGTAAATGAGTTTAAATGTATGTGATATTGTAAACTATGCTGTATTCACCAAAATTTTGTTTGTATTTTGTCCTTGTGTTCTTACTTAAAGGGGTCCTATTATGCTTTTTCACTTTTTGAATTTTAGTCAGTGTGTGGTGTGTATCTTTGGGCATAAAAGAGATCTACAAAGCTACAAATCTCAAAGTCAACTCCAAAAGGAGATATTTTGTTTTTAAAAAATCCCTTTTCAAGAACTACAACAAATTGCTCCTTTGGACTACAGCGTTTGTTTCCGCATGTTATGATATCACTACGCGGCCCATTAGAATATCATTAAATTAAATCCCGCCCACGGAAATTTGAATGGTTAGGGGGTGGGTAGGGACAAGGTGGGGGATTAGCCTAACTTTTGCGATGAAGCACGGAGAGCAGCTTCTGAGACGCTTCAACAAGCCACAGCGCGGCGGGTATAAACACAAGCATTGACTAGAGTGGCCGTGTCGGAGCCGTAACGTGCCGCAGACGTGTGCAGTGTGTAGTAAGAGATTTATTATTGCACTAAAATAGGCTAGGCTAATCAGTGATGATGTTCTTTGATAATGTTAGGCTGCTTTTAGCCTTAAGCTGGAGCTGGTTTCAGGCAATGTAATTAAGTATGTAAATAATTAAATAAATTAGCACGATAATATCATGTATCGGCGATCTCACAGGCTGACGATAGGACCCAACACTACTGTAGCATATTATGTACTCACCCTCCATGCATCCTAGGTGTATATGACTTCCTTCTTTCAGACAAATGCAATCAGAGTTATATTAAAATTTATCCTGGCACTCCCAAGCTTTAGAACAGCATAGATGGGTGTTTCTCTTCATCAGTCCAAAACAAGTCCAATAAAGTGCATCCATCCATCCATAATAAAAAGTGCCTCACATGGCTCCTAATAAAGGCCTCCTGTAGCGAATCGATGCGTTTTTGTAAGAAAAATATCCATATTTAAAATGTAAGAATCACTATAATCTAGCTTGCGCTAACAGTTGTACACAGAACTTGCTTTTTGGACAAGGGGCGTGGCAGTACTGGTACACTGTCTCAGCTGTTCGTCAATCGCAACGCAGTGAGACAGCTAACCAATCACAAAACATTTAGTTTTTCGGAAGGTGGGCATTCATTAAACCCAGAACTAATCGAGCCATTTGTGCCAGGCTGGGAGAAAGGTATTGCAATAATGTAAATTATGTGAAAAATAATGTGTTTTTCAAACCACCAAGCCTGAAAGCATGTTCTAGTACACCCTCAAAACAAAATCAAGACTTTGCAAAAGAGCATAATAGGACCGCTTTAATAATAAATGTTCATCTTTTGATTATCGCTGTTGCCTCTAGTAATTCTGTGTGTTTTTATAAGTCCATTTTAAACCAGCAATACAATAATTATAGTTGACTTAAATAAAATAACCCAGCATATGCTTTGTCCAATATTTACCCAACGCTGAGTTGCCAAATAACCCAAATTGGGTTGTTTTTAACCCAGCATTTCCTAGAAGTTTCTAATGAGTCTGAAAGCCTTGATTAGCTGGTTCAAGTGTGCTTAATTAGGGTTAGAGCTAAACTCTGCAAAACAGTGGCCCTGCAGGAACATGTTTGGACACCTCTGTTCTATGATATGGACCTAATAACTTTAATCACCCGTACTATTTATTACCAAGAGTGTGCTAATTGGTACACAGCCCCAGAGTAATTAACAAAGTCTTTAAAGGAGAACTATTCAGTTTTCCAGGAAGCTGTGTCACCTTATGTCTTTATCTAGATCCAAGATACAAATTGCTGCCAGCGGCAGGTGCAATGCAGTGTTCAGCAGGTTCCTGAAGGCATGGGGATTCACACCAGAGCCTGTCTTTATAAAAACACTGACTGCAAGATAAGATTAGAGGGAAATATAGCTGCTCACTGAAGATAAGAGGTGACTAATTCCTGATGCCTGGGGCACAGTGCCTCCCAAATCCTCACTGCAGATCCCTGGAGTGTGACGTCTGTGGTGCAAAAGATGAAGAAACTGAGCTAATGATGAAGCTCTTCAATATTTCTACACTCCGGGTCTGGACATTGGACTAATCTGAAGTCTAGAAAAACAGGGTACAACTGCACAGGAGTAGTTAAAAACTGGTAGGATACACTTTGTCAGAACAACCATATAATACTTTCATGCATTTCATTGAATTTTGGCCAAAACCACTGAATATAGGGTCAGGGGAGCCGTCTATAGTGGTTACGGACCAAGAACTGCCAAAAGTGTCATCCACAGAAACTAAATCCCGAGCAAAGGACATACGTCTGGCACAGGCTCCAAGCGAGATCATTACATCATGCATGGATAGATACATGTAGTTCCCAATCGCTCCCCTTGACTAAACGGCCCAGTCAATGACAGGCTAATGGGTTTGCGGCCCTCATCATTGACACTGGCACTGACACAGCAACAGCCTGCAGTGCTGAGAGACATATGGACCACCTGCCGTTAAATATGATGAGATCTAATAGAGGGAGGTGAGACAGGGGTATTAAACCTGAAGGGGCGACTCATCAACATGGTCTAATCAATGTGTGTTCACCAGACCTTTTATCCAATGCCCTTTAACAGCAGAAGAACTCTTGTTCAAAAGAAGACTTGTTGTAGCTCACTCATGTTTTTGGGATATGTTTTTTTATGAGCAGGTCTGAATACTGAATTGCGTCGAGTCTCGATATATTCCGCCTCCCTGTACTATCAAACAAAAGCGAAGGAATGTTGACACAGACATAAAGAATACAAAACTGCAGAGGTGCTGTTCATATCAGCTCAAAGGGGTTTAAAAAAAATCTCTCTCTTATACTTCATGAACCAGCATGACAGGGGTTGGAACATCTTTGGTGCGAAGGAACAATGCTTCTCTATTGTTATATTTACCAATGATCCAATGGGATCTGTAGCTCTTTAAAATGCAAACAATGAAAGAGGGGCCACTGCCGCACGTTGCAAAATATCATGTCCAACAGTGCCTGCGAGTGAGTCAGCATTATAAACGGCTCTGCAGAAATAATATGCCTCAGAGTACCTCAGGTAAGAGAGGAAGATGTAGACAAATCTGTATCCAGCTTTTAATCTTAAAACATGTACACATTAAATCAAAGAATGTTGTGGCTCGCATCTAAATCAACCATGCGTAAAACTGCTATGCGCACATGATCGATGCATATCTAACATTGCAAAATGTATTAACTGACTTAGAAAATGAGGAGAAGATGTTAAATTACTTGCATTTATGCATCAGACCCTGAAGTGGAGAGGAAAAAAAAAGGATGAAAAACAAAATAAATTTAAATTCAGTAGGCCTCCGTTGCTGCTGTTTTTACATTCTTCAAATGCACGTTTGTCTGTTTCTGACCATCAATAAACCCTAGCGTTCATTATGCAGATGTGAGCATAAATATTTCTGATAGTCTCCTGACTAATACAAAAAATGAAATACAACGGCAAACCAAAACAAAAAAGTAAGCAACAAAGCAAAACAAAAACAACTTTAACAAAACAAAACAAAAAACATAAAATCTCCTCTACTTAGCAATTTATTAAAAACAAACAAAACATCAAAATAGCAAAAATAAAAAACAAAAAACAAAAACAAAACCCAAAATACAAAAAGCAAAACAAAACAAATAGAAACATAAACAAACAAAACATAAGCAAAAGCAAAACACAATGTAAAATACAATACAAAAGCAAAGAAAAC
>JAHKKF010474557.1:0-10207 GCA_019740295.1 Labeo calbasu
GCGCTTCACGCTCCTCACCCAAGCGCTCACATATAAGCACAACGGAAGTGTTTGAAAGCCGCGTCTGTCAGCGAATCAGTCTATATGCAGATGTATTAGGGATCCGCTGACACACACGGCTTTAAAACACTTCCGTTGTGCTTATATGTGAGCTCTCGTGAGGAGCGTGAAGCGCTTATCATTGTAGCCAATCACAGTCATGTCTGTTGAGCGCGTGAACACTATGGCCAATCAGCGATGTTTAAAAATCTGCTCAACAGCACTCAAATGTGAGCGGGAAATGGACGTTTTTAAAATTTCAGTACTGAAAGTACCGAACCCGGTACCTTTTGACAACTCTAGTCAGCAGTGACATATATTTCACTATATTTCACATATAGTTCACTATATTCAAGTTATTTTTGTCGCTTTATAGGCCTTGAACGGTTAAATATCCACACTTGTATGTGTCAAAATGCCATCTTTGCAAGTAGCCTTGTAAATAGTAATTTACATCTTAAGTAAAAGCAAACAGCTGAGAAAGAAAATACGTTTAACAGTATATTGGATCCGGGCAGCTCTTAAAGTGACAGCAGTCTAATATTCCTGCTGTCTGTCATTCATGTTAATCAAACAATAAAAGACAGAAAATCTCTCACTGCTCTTGACTAAATCACTTTTGTAACTTTGATAAGAAGAAATATATTTAATTCACACAGTGAAAAATATCCAGTGTTTTTATACATCACATATTTCTCATTTATTTGTTCTACTGTAGTTTTTTGTCCTGTTGCTTGTAATATAATCGCTGACTGTTTACTTGTCTTCAGTGTGCCATTTTTTATTTTAAATTTAGGCTAGTATTTTTTGTGTGATCTTGACACTGGTGTCAAAAATGATTACATATTCTAGTATCATACTTTTTGATATTATAAAGACTTTTTGACTTTTGTTATTTAAAGCAAAAACAACGATATAAAAAACAACTGTATAAGCAAGAAATTATGCTTTTAAGGCTGAATTAAATTTATCAGAATAATTCTATTTTAAAAAAACCCACTGTTCTTTTTAACTTTTGATTCATTAAAGAATCCTGGAAACAATAATCCCAGTCCCCACAGAAATGATACGCTGCACAACCATTTTTAACATTGATTATAAGAAATTTTTCTTGAACACACGTCTGTATAGATTTCTGAAGGTTCACATGACACTGAATATTGTAATTATGGCTTCTGATATTCTTATGAATTTTGATTGTTACTTTATTAAACTTTAAAATAATGTCAACATAGTAGTACTAGTGAGCTCAGGCTTTTTTCAACTTTTAAAATGTTATACTTAATTTCTGATTAATTATTCAATTATCAGAAATCATAAGTCACGGCCCTAGAAAGAATATTTATGTGTTCTACAAACACAAAAGATGCACTAATTAGTAAACTGACAATCTTGGATGTAATTTCTCTATCCTAGTGTGCTACAATCACTCAACAATCATCTGTAATTAGCGATTAAGCCACTGGCAATAATTTCTCTGTCCTTTTGTCCTCTGTCATGTCAGGTTGGCTCTGTGTCCCCCCCTCCATCGTTTGGAACAGGAAGTGGAGACGTTTCGAAGGAGAGCCATCGCAGACACCCTGCTGACCGTGAGCCGGATGGAGAAAGCCCGGACTGAGTACCGCGGAGCTCTGCTCTGGATGAAGGACATCTCGCAGGAGCTGGACCCAGATACTTACAAACAACTGGAGAAATTTCGCAAGGTCAGAATACACAAAGTGAGCAATCAAGACTTGCGTCTATATATGTGGAGGAAGTTTTCTGCTATTTTTTTGCGTTTGTGAATAGGTTCAGGCCCAGGTACGAGGAACAAAAGTGCATTTTGATAAACTGAAGAATGACGTGTGTCAGAAAGTAGACATGCTGGGAGCCAGTCGCTGCAACATGCTTTCACATTCCTTATGTACTTACCAGGTAAAAATGTGTAACATTTATTCCTTATTAAACCTGTTTCACTTGTTTTTGAAACCTTTTCTCATCCTCTATTGTTTTTCTGTAGACAACGCTCCTGCAATACTGGGAGAAGACTGCACATGTGATGTCTGGCATCCATGAGGCCTTTAAAGGATATGTACCCTACCAGTTCACCACCCTTAAAGTAGGTCTCCATCCACAAATGCCAGAATTTAAACTGTTATCATATGATTTAAGCTCTCATTTGACTATATTTGACTCATTACAGGAATTAAGGGACCCACTGGACCAGATTGTCTCCGCACAGACAGAAGAGGACAACAAAGACGAGGACAAGAAGACACAACCAGACAAGTGAGAACACAGTTACACAAAGGCATTTTGCCATTTTCACCTTATTCTTTATGTTTATGTGCTATATACATCACATGGTCAGTGAATCTCACACAGACCTATCCATCTCAGTTTTCTTCCTTACTCATTCTTTTTCATCAGCAAAACATCTTTTCTCTCAAAGGCGACCCTGCTTGCCTCTCATTGTCAGATCTCTCATTCACTCTCTTTCCTCATTCCCCGCAACCCTATGTCTCCCTCAGAATGGGTCTGTTCAGGCAAGAGGCCTCTTTGAAGGCTCTGGTTACTGATCTGTGAGTGGAACATTGTAATTCTATTAGAAACCTTTGTGAACAGGAAACGCTGTTTAAAGTTCCACTGTCATTTCCTGTTTTGGCAGTGGGAAATGAGACTGTATTTATTGCTGTGCCATCTGTGTTAGACGTGCTGTTGTACGATACCGTGGTGACTGTTAGACCCTCACATGCTTCTTAGAAATATTGCTGTGACTCACTCTAATTTGTCAATTTAGATTTAATATAAGGTGTTTTGTAATTCTAATCGGATACTGTGTGTCAGAGTAATGTGAGTCATCCCTTTTCGTCTTAGAAAACTGCAACCGTTTAGTCATGGATCAGTGTGCCTTCCAATTTAATTTGGTGTTTGTTTGTTTATGTTTCAGTCTTGTTTCACTTGAAGATGAACAGCTGGGTGAATCATCTGATACTGGTATGTTCAGCTTTTAAAGCATGTTTGTGACCCTGGATCACAAAACCAGTCATAAGTAGCATGGGTATATTTGTAGCAATAGCCAACAATACATTGAAGAACATTCAAATCATGTTCCATGAAGATATTTTGTAAATTTCTTACCATAAATATATCAAAGCTTAATTTTTGATTAGTAATATGCATTGTTAAGAACTTAAACTGGACAACTTTAAAGGCGATTTTCACAATATTTAGATTTTTTTTTTGTTGCACCCTTAGATTCCAGATTTTCAAATAGCTGTATCTCGGCCAAATCCTATCCTAACAAACCACACATCAACGGAAAGCTTATTTATTCAGCTTTCAGATGATGTATAAATCTCAGTTTAAAAAAAATTGACCATTATGACTGGTTTTGTGGTCCAAGATCACGTTTTGGGAACACACCCAGTCCAGCAACAGGATTACCTAATGATTATCTACTAAAAAGGTGCTCTTTTGTGTGTTTTTAACAGTTTCTACTCGTGCAGTAGATGGACAGAGTAGAGGATCTGACAGTTCTTTGTGCGCCAGTCTGGATTCGGGTAAGTTGTGTGTGTGTATGTGTGTTTTTGCATACTAGGCCTTGCACCACAACTCAGTGCTACTATTCGACTTGTCAACCAAAAACATAGTTGAATATCATAATAAATAGCAAATGATATTTAAGTTATTTGGACAGTAATTTAGTCAACTTATAAATTGTTAATCAAGTCCTTGTATAAGCACTCAGGAATGTAACAAATTGGAAAATATTGGTCATGACACTCAAGGGCCAGGATTTTCACATTATTTTTTCCTTTTTCTTTTTCTTTTTTTTTTGTATACATATTCTCATACCGTTTAGGCCTAGCACTGAAGAAGAAGCAGCTCAGCTGAAGTCATATGATCAGCTGACACAGAATTAATCAACATTTTGTATAGCAGTAGTTCCCAACCTCATTCCTGGAGGCCCTCCAACACTGCATGTTTTCCATGTCTCCTTGAACAAACACCAGATCATCAGCTCATTAGTAGAGACCTGAAATGAGTGTGTCAGTCAAAGGAGAGATGCAAAATGTGTAGCGTTGGGGGGCCTCCAGTTGTTTGGAACCAGTGGTGTATAATAGTGGTTTTCAAACCTGTCCTGGAGGCACCCCTGCACATTTTGCATGTCTCCCTCATCTAACACATGATTCAAATCATCAGCTCATTAGTAGAGACAGCAACAAAGATCGGCCGTTTCTCAGTATGCGTTCTTATGTGATCTTGCGTCCTTGTGTTCTCGCTCTGCATCATCATTAACCGTCGAATTTCAATTCCAGTACTCAAGAACACAAGTACAGAGGACACATGAAAGTGCCCGGATGTGTTCTTGGAATTGAGTATGCATCGAATGCAGGCTTAAGAGAATCAAACCGTTAGAAATCCCAGAAGACCCTGCAGACGGCGTACGGAAGCCTGTAAGCTTTAAGCTTCTCGTTCTCGCTTAAGAGATTCCCACTGCAAGCGTGCAAATACATGGCGACACGTGAAAGTAAACAAATGTTATTTTGCTTTGCATAATTTTAATGGAGTAAGAAAGCTTGTGGTTCTTTCTATTGGCATATTAAAAAGAATATGTAACATTATAAATAGCCTAATCATTTTCACAAATACATGCGGTAAAAAGCTATAAAATATGAAAATATTGTCTATGATAAAATGAAATAAATGTTTTTAAAGCGTTACATTTTTCTCAACTTCTTTTTAATGGTTAAATTAAATTTTATTAATCAAAGAGCATGTCTAATTAATTAAAATCATGAAACTTATACAATTTCACATCAGTGTAATAAAGGTTTCACAAAAATGACATGTTTAGGGCCCTATGAAATGTTTTCTGTTTTTCTCACCAGATGTTTTATTGTTATCAAATGCTGTGTTTTAGCATGTCTAATTATTTGAATGCCTACTTCATTTATTCAAATTTATTCTTAAAATAGCTTTATGAAAGGTTTTTTTACACTCAGAAATTCTGTGTTGTGAATTTAAAATGTTCTGGTTATCAAATGAAGGCATAAAACATTAATTTTATTTATCTTTTAAATATTGTAAATAAAGCAAACTTTTTTTCTTTTAATTATTGTAAATAAAGCAAACAAAGGGGAATTTACTATTCAAATTAAAAAACATGGAAGAAATGTTGAGTGATTATACCCTAAAAAACAGTGTTTGTTTTTTCAGTAGTACTGGTAATAGTAGTAATATATATCTGGCACAATGTCTTCAAGTTAAACCGGACTTGCCGTGTCTACCTTTACATTTCTGTGTGTACATGATGATATGACGCTAGTTTTCCTAAAATGGAAAGGTCAAATGCTCACAAAGTGACTCTAAGCAGATATTGTTCATGTATTTATGTCCTCATTTAGTGAGACAACAGACGCTGAAATCACAGTGAGTGTCACGCACACTTCAGTGTGTGTAGTAAACAAAACCGCTCATCTGCTCCATTCATTAAAACAGAGACACACACAACATGCAGGATTCACATTTAAATGGTATTTTTGTGGCGTAATATTTACAGATACTAGTCCATATTGTGGTTTGATTTAAGTGTAATGACCTACTTTTGATTAATTCATTTAAACTACGACAAATTCCGTGACATTGCGCGCTATTCAGTAAATTCCATTTTTATGACTGAATTCCACGATTCCGTCCTCGTTTTCCGCATCACGGAAATCATAGGGCCCTAGTTACGGCATTTGTTTGTGATGTTGTTGTGCATTGCGTGCTGCTGTCTTGCTCCTTATAATCTGCTGGGACTGTCAGTTGAGCAGCAAGAACACAGTCCATCTCAATTCTCACAAAGACACTTTTTGTGTTCTCACGTCCTTCTGAGTTCGTTCTTTCAAGGAAGCCTGACAAGACCGGTCTCCACGAGAACACAAGTTTGTTCTTTGCGTTCTAGGAATTGAGAAACAGCCATTGTTTTACTATAGGGAGATGAGAGGGTCTGTATTACTTACTAATGGAGAAAGCGTAACAGCTAACTTGGATGTCCCTTAATAACCAATAACATTTAATTTTAGTCAGTTGTGTGACACTCAATTGCCGTTTATGGATACCATAGAAATTAGGGCTGGGACAATAAATCGATGCATTGCGAATTGAAAAATGATTCCGCATCAATTCTCAATTTTTTCTGAACACATCGCAATTCTTTCTCATATCGATTCTAAGCTTAGTTTTGAAATCCTTACACACACTTGAACCTAAAATAATTATTCGTACAATTCAAAAAGGTTGAAGCGAATTACAAGGGTGTGATTTGCATTAATCTCATGTCTTAAAAGCATTCTGAGTCGAGGTAAAATTACAAGACTCAGCCGAACGTATAAGCGTTCAAATGTAAGCTCAGAAGAGAATCGCGATGCATTCAGAAGATCTCAGAATCAGTCCACAAATCGATTTATCGTCGCAGCCCTAATAGGAATGAATGAAAAGTGCCATAAGATGAATCCCACCTGTAGCGAAAAGTCAGTGACTTTTTTTTTTTTTTTTTAGAAAACAGCATTTTTTCGTTGTAAACTCTAAAAATAGTTCAATCCAAAAGTATTGTTTAGTGTAAAACGTGTTGAAAATTAGCAGATGGGCTGTCGATTCATTAAATGATAAGACGTTTCCTCTAAAAAGCTGTTTTTTTTAATTTAGCGTAGTAAATCCACCATTGACATCCCTTCCAGAAAAGTGTCCTCTGGTCTCCTTTTCCACCACGTACTGCCAGACCGGAAGCATTAGCTTTAGCCGTTCCACTATTTCAGCTAATGGTTGCAGGCTTGCCTTTTAGTGGCTTTGACTACAAGACCTGATTTGGATGCGTCTAATAAGGGAGAGTGCCTCCAGGACAGGTTTAAAAACCACTGGTATATAGTGCAACGCATAGTGTGTTTGAGCAGCTTTTATTTACTGTATGCTTGTTTGTATCTCTCATCTTCATCTCCGCCCTTGTACTGCAGCATTGAATGAACAATTAGGCCCCATTGGTGGAACTAGCACAGATGACGACCTCTTATTATTGACCCCTGAGCCTGTTCCAATCCCTTCCCTCACTCCAACCTTGACCCCAATCCTACACCCATCCATGTCCGTTATGCAGCCTCAGATACTGCAGGAGGCCTCAGTGCCTCCTGCTATTCAGTGGGGTGTAGGCGTCTCACATGAGGAAAAGCACGATGCCTTACCCAGCAGTCTACCACCTGAAATAGGTATAAATGCTTGACTGGGCATTTCTTCAATGCCCAGGGCTGCCTTAGCGCCTGTTCTTACTCTCTAAAATCAATCTTAAACCCCTTCGGATGTGCTTTAGCACCCTGATCTATCAGTCTTAGGTTCTAGAAGAATTATTCAGAAACTTTTCATGCTTATGGCTCTGTCAGATTCCCTTCTACACTGTTAAAACTCTCCAGGTGTTTCTGACCCTGTCTCTGTAAAACTTTAAAGGGATAGTCCACCCAAAAATGAAAATTCTGTCATTAATTACTCATCCTCATGTCGTTCTATACCTGTAAGACCTTCATTCATCTTTGGAACACAAATTAAGATATTTTTGATGAAATCTGAGCCAGCATTCTAACGTAGAACCCGGATGCTCTGTGCTTTGTTTGCAAGCAGAGGAAGATGCACGCTGTACATATAACAGTCTTTCTAAGGACGTCTGAAGATTTTTATAGAGGATGATTTGCAGATCTTTGCCCAGCCTTACTTATTTGAACCAGAATATACAGACGATAAACTAAGAGAGATGGATGTCAGAATGCCAGCTCTTGTGTCAGCAGCACCACACGCATGCGTTGTGGTATGTTGTGAACAGACTGACACGGAAGAGAAGACATTTTTGAATAAAGTCGTTATTGTTGTTTTCTTCGCACGCACAAAGTATTCTCGTAGCTTCATGATATTACGCTTGAACCACTGATGTCACATGGACTATATTAACAATGTCCTTACTACCTTTCTGGGCCTGTTGCATTGGTATGGTGCATTGGTGGTAGTTGCATTGCTGTTTATGCAGGTTCAGAATGCTCTTGGATTTCCTTTAAAGTTTTTCAGTGACATGAGGGTAATTAATGACAGAATTTTCATTTTTGGGTGAACTATCCCTTTAAAAAAATCATTTCTGAAAACTGTACTTTCCTTATCTTTTATGCTCTGTTTGATTTTTATGGACTGTTTTGGAAGATTTCTTTTTCGCATTTTTTCAACTTAAATTGACCCTGATTTGCTTTTTGTTGCTGATGAACAAATTTTTCTGTTATGCTCTTATGTTTTGATTACACAACCATGTGTTTCTTGAAGCCTCTCTCTGATCCTTTTTGCTGCCACTTATACTACACTGCAAAAAGTTTTCTTCCTCCATACTTTTGTTGCTTTTCAGTACAAATTTCTAAATATTCTAAGTGCAAGATGCAATTAATTAAGAAGCAAAATGACATGAAGTTTTTGAAAAATGTATCAAAATTGATTTTTAAGGTTAAAAAAGTCTGACATTTGGTTAAGAAAAATACTTTTTTTATTTGTTTCTGTTTTAAGCTTAAACTCACTGGTATTTTTCTCAGAAAACAACTTAATACTTGTAGTCATTTCTCCTCTAGAGATATTGTCTTGTTTTTTGCTGATTTTATCAAAATTAGGTCAGTTTAGGCTCAAAACAGAACAAATATCTGCCATTGTAACAATAAAAATTGATTTGTTAATTTTGCCACTTAATATCTGATACTTTTGCTTCTCTAGATATTAAATGTTCTTTTTTAAATTCTTGTTTATTTATATATATTTTTTTATTAATTTAATTTTGATACATTTTTGTCAGAAAACAAGTCTTAAAGGAGATGTTCATGTCATGTTCATGTCTGTCTTTCTTCAGTCGTAAAGAAATTGTTTTTTGAGGAACATTTTTCTGCATTTTTCTTCATATAACGGACTGCTATGGTGCCCCGATTTTGAACTTCCAAAATGCAGTTTAAATGCTGCTTCAAACGATCCCAAATGCGGTTGTAAACGATCCCAGCCGAAGAAGAAAGGTCTTATCTAGCGAAACGTTTTTTTTTTTTTTTCTTAAAAAAAAAATACATGCATTTTGGAAGTTCAAAATCGGGGCACCATATCAGTCCATTATATGGAGAAAAATGCCCTTTGTTTCCTTGAACTTGGCCACCATTAAAGTTCATTATATGGAGAAAAATTCTGGAATGTTTTCCTGAAAAACCTTACTTTCTTTGAGTAAATTATCAGGACTTTTTTATTCTGGAAGTGGACTAATCCTTCAAAGAATATTTATATATTTGTACCAGAAAACAAGACAACAATACTGATGGTCAGATTCACTTTTTGCAGTGTAAAAGCCTGATTATCTTCTTATTTTATTGTAGTAGGCAGAGATCTGTTGTCTGAGGCTTTAGACTCTGTGGGGGTGAAAGAGGAAGAGGGAGAAAGAGGAGACTTGGCCTTCCTGCAGGATCTGCTGAGTCCTGGAGCTGCGGGTGGCGCTAGTGAGTTCAGTAAGGCATGGCAGGATGCTTTCGGCTGTTTTGAGGCCCCTCCTGCTCCTGTTACTGCTCCTTCACCACAACCAGAAATGGCAAACACACCCACTGGCTTCCTGCCGTCACAACTCCTGGACCATAGCCTCAGCGCCACAGGTTTGCACAGTCTTTTAGTTTGCCCTCTGCTGGCTGGAGGAACGGACGTCACAGTTTTGTTGTACTGCTAGTATTCAATGCAGTCAGTGTGATGTTTATATTCGTTCTATTTTTGTTATTCAGGATGGGTGACTCCACCTATGTTTCAAGCCCCGCCCCTCCAGCCACCTTCCAGTGGAGCACAGCCTACCCAGAATAGTCCACACTCTTCTGCCAGTGGTGAGTTTTTGTATGACAAGTCAAAAATGTCCATATCCATCTGCAAATCTCAGATGGTGTTTCTGTTCTGTTTCTGTAGTAATTCATTTCTCTGTGTCTTTTAGCCCCTAAAGGAAAGTCCAGGGACATGTCTGCCTGGTTTAACCTCTTTGCAGATCTGGATCCTCTGTCCAACCCAGATGCTATTGGACGCAGCGATCAAGAGTTCCTCAATGCTTGAGGTGTGTTTTAGTTTGCATGCATTTATCATGGGCAAATAAGTCCCAGGTATATAGAAATTACTCTAT
>JAHKKF010474559.1:0-12020 GCA_019740295.1 Labeo calbasu
ATCTCTGTGCAGAGCACTCGCTGTTGTCAGACTCCTTGTGCAAACCAAAATCTCACTGGATTATTACGATTAATGGCAAAATGAATGTTTGGAAATGTGATCTGATATTTCCTACTGACACACTACAGCAAAAGACCGACTTTAACTGACTTTAAACCATTTTTTAGCTGATGAAAATACTTTGCACAGTACTGTATGTATATATATATATATATATATATATATATATATATATATATATATATATATATATATATAAACAGTTTCAGTGTTGTTAGCACCCTGTTAGTTCTCACAGATTCCCTTTTCATCTATATATTTGCTGCATCAGATGAATCATTCTGATTCAGTCCATTACCGCAACAACACCACAACAAATATCTAAAAGCTTTTATGTATTTTATATTGCAAAGGTGTTGGTGTCTTTTTTTCAGTTTGAGTGGAGACGAAGTTGTTTTCTTTCTGTGTACCTGACATTTGGAAGGGTTTAACGTGGTGTTCCCACACATAATGGTGGCGGTTCTTAGAACAGAGGATGTAAACAGGTTGTAGGGCAAAGAGGGATTGGGGATGTTATTGTGCCTCCTCCTCTCTCTCATGTTCATCAGGAAGGGAAGACATCAGTCAGACTATGCATTGTGTGATTTGTTTTAAGACACGGCCTGTGGCTGTGTACACACAAAGATGGAAACAAGCCGCTCTTCTATGCCAGAACACAATTCAATTGGCAAAATAGCACATTTAAATGTAATATGAATGGCCGCAGGGATTATTAATTGATTTTCTGTGTTGTTATACAGATAAATGGGTGTGTTAAAGAAATATTTCAGGTTTCAAAACAAGTTACGCTAAGCCAAATGCATTTGTGGCATAATGTTTGATGTATTGTTCAATGCATTTGATGCCGCAAAATCTATTTTTGACTTGTGTATTAAAAAAGCAAATGGAAACCTTTTGAGGACCTGAAAGCAGAAATGAAGTTTACAATTTAATAAAGCAAAGTTGTTCTCATAATTTTTCACAGTGATTTTAGAGATTATGGTGTTTTGCTGTCACGGCACCAGAGTTGTAAAAATGCATATAACTTTACACAAAGCTTAGCTATTTTTTAAATAACATCATGTTAACATTGTTCACATCTTGTGGCTTTGCTTTTGAAACTGAGTATTTTAACATTTAGATCAGTCTGACTGTACCTGTAAGTTTCTGCTTTTTTTTTTTCACGAAAAAGTCCAAATAATTTTTGTTGTAATTAAGATTGTGCCACAAGTGCTGTCGAATTAGCTTAACTTCTACTGAACTCAGAATATCCCTAAACATATGAAAATGTAGGACAACTTATCGGAGCTGTAAGGAATGTGCAGCAGCATAAACATATTTATCACCTTGTACAACACAGTCCTGTTTCTTACCAACACAGTTCTCACTGATGACCAGGATGTGTATGTTTATTGACATAGTCTAGAGTGTTTTTCTATGATGATCTCCTTCCATCTTAGAGGCTTGTAAGTTCAACAGAACTACAGCCAACGTATATTTTCCATTTTGTCCTTCCAAAGACTTTCCTTGGTTTTGGAAAACATAGTTAAACTAATACAGTTGTGCTACTACTTCCTTCTCAGTATGAGTCAAATACAAATTTATATCCAGTATGTTTTAATAATACAAACAAATAATCTTCCAAACCCCTTACCTAAAGGAACCTAAACTTTAGCTGGCATATACAACATCAACTTATCACTCACATGTTTTTACTACATTTATTTGTCAAAATTTGCGTTATTAAT
Source organism: Labeo calbasu (assembly GCA_019740295.1). NCBI lineage: Eukaryota > Metazoa > Chordata > Actinopteri > Cypriniformes > Cyprinidae > Labeo > Labeo calbasu. The sequence goes on from JAHKKF010474559.1 coordinate 1,788, forward strand.
ACATAATAATGTGAATATAACAGATACTAATGGTGGAAAGTGTGAGGCTGAGAGTTACTGACACTAACGATTATAAATAAACCCTGACAGGATATTCACAACCCTGACGTAAAACATAATGACCCACTGGCTGTACATTATCTTGCTTTTAACACGACTGCTTACCAAATACACAAGTAAATGGACATGAAATATTGATTTGAGCTGAAACGATTTTATTATGTGAGAATAAAGAGACCGCAGAGCATGTAAAATCACTGAATTCAACCAATCAATTTGATTAAGTTTGCTATGCTTTGTACTTAGCATTAAATCGAACAGGTTGTAGATTTAACATAACTTTAAAGAAAAATGTTGATTACCCCAAAAAAATTCGTTCAACTTGTGCCTCATTTTTTTTTTAGGAAAGCAAAAATCGATGAAACAGGCAGTTTTTAAGAGTGCTTAAAAGAAGAAATGTGAAGTTTAGCATTTTTTTCTTCTGTTAAAACTTTTTAAAAGTTTTTTGTTTTTTAAAGAATTCTCTTCTGCTCACCAAGCCTGCATTTATTTGATTCAAAATACAGCAAAAGCAGTAATATTGTGAAATATTTTTACTATTTAAACTAGCTGCTTTCTATTTGAATATGTTTTAAAATGTAATTTATTCCTGTGATCAAAGCTAAATTTTCTGTATCATTACTCCAGTCTTCACTGTCACATGATCCTTCAGAAATCATTCTAATATGCTGATAATATGCTGTTCAATAATTTATTATTATTATTATTATTATTTTAAACAGTTGAGTGCATTTTTCATGATTCTTTGATGAACAGAAAGATCCAAGGACCAGCATTTATCTGAAATAAAAAGCCTTTGTAACATTATACCATTCAAAATCTTGGAGCCAGTATAGAAATTAATACTTTTATTTAGATAGGATGCTTTAAATTGATCAAAAGTGATGGTAAATACATTTATAATGTTACAAAAGATTTCTAATCAGATAAATGCTGTTCTTCTGAACTTTCTATTCATCAGAGATACCTGAAAAAAAATCTACTCAGCTGTTTTCAACAGAGCAGCAAATCAGAATATTAGAATGATTTCTGAAGGATCATGTGACTGAAGTAATGATGCTAAAAATTCAGCTTTGCAATCCCAGGAATGAATTACATTTTAAAATATATTAAAACAGAAAACAGTTATTTTAAATCATCAAAATATTTCACAATTTTACTGTTTTTGCTGTACTTTGGATAAAAAAAACGCAGGCTTGGTGAGCAGAAGAGACTTCTTTAAAAAATATTTAAAATATTTTGACTGGTAGTGTATTATTAGCTGTACAGTTCTCACGTTTTTTACAGGAATTTAGTAGTTTTTGGCTTTGTTACAATGACAGTGAACTTTTAAAATTGTATATAACCTCACACAGAAAAGGATACTAAACGATTTATTCACACTAAAACATTTTAACCTTTAAAAAAATGTAAATACATTATATGCCTACATATTATATCTAATAAAACATATCTTAATATAAAGTAATTTTTTCCTACCATGTTAATGGTAAACGAGGCAGTACCAGGACGACATTCACAATGAGGAACAAATAAATACGTTTTTTTCATATTGTGGACACATAATTTAATGTCGATGCTTTCCCTAGAAGCCAGTGTTTTACAATGGCAAAGTGCGGTCCGTGATTCCAGTCCATATTTCCCCTGTGCTCTATCTGCCTCTTTGGCAGGTCTTGTTTACTGGCGCAAAGACAGGAAAGGGGATCCTTGGAGAGAGGGGATATGTCACTGCAATAGCCACAACCAGCGTGGGGACAAAAAAAAGAACATATTTCTTGCATTTTTATTCTCCTCGAGAGAGTTAAAGACGAGTAAGTGGGGTTTGCGGAATCCGCTTCACTTCGTTGTATTGATCTGTGAAGCAAAGCAACTGCTCGCCAGCAAAAGCGACGTGGAAAGACTGCATGTGGAGCATTTGGACTAGAAGTCTTGCGGAAATCTCAGCGATTGCAGTGTTTTCAGCTAACGCCCCCAGAACTGATACTGATATCGCCGTGAGGAATAGAGTACGGAGAAACTACCGCGTAAACGCACTACGGCGAAAGCTCGCTGTCAGCAGGACCCTGGGAAAAAGTATTGAAATCAGCCCGTTACGAAACCTGGAAATCTTAAACGTTTCCCAGGAGCTTATAAGTCTGTAAACTGTGTATTACAACTATAAGATCTTTCCATCTGAAAAATAAATCGAAACACGGCAGCAAAAAAAGTCTAGTGCAGACGCTCAATTGATTATTTCGGCCTGCGCTCCGTGTGCGCAGCCATTCCTCCCCGTGCTTCGCCAGTTTTTCCTTTTTTTTCGCTAGGCTTGTAGCAATCTGCGCAAGTGCTGGACAAATATATGCAATCGATCGGAAATGTTTCGGCCGCTCATTGTAAATGATGCAGTCCGCCTGCTTTATACGTGTGGATTGTTTTACAGTGAATGAAAGTCGCAGCACGCGCTGTCATTAGCTTAGCGCTCGAGCTTGTGTTCGTATCAGCATCAGTCAGTGCGGCGGATTGAACACGTTGAACTTTCCTCTCCGCCCATTTTTTTCTGAGGGGGTGACAGAGGGCTTTTTTCTTTTCTTTTTAATTTTTATCTCCCAAAACAACACTGGACTATTAAAACAGGTCGTTACCCACCACCAAGACGCATTCGGAGGGGATTTTTGGACAGATTTTTGGCTTCCCCGGGGTCAAAATGCGGCTGCGGACTTTGATTGTTTTGGTTGCGTCTGTCTACACTGTTTGCAACTGTCAACAAACAAATGGAGAAAGTAAGTGTAACTTAACGGCGTTGTTTTGTTTTCCACATGAATACGGATTTAATACTACAGGAGTCTTGTCTGTGTGAATGTACGTTAAATCTACTAACGTAATCGAGCGCTCTGAAAGGGAGCGCTTGTCCACTGTGACACATTTGGTGAAGTAGAGCCAGACAGAAGGACATTGCAGGGCAAGGGGCGAATAAATCAAATATCGGGTCGTTTTGATTTGGATTAATCGTTTCAAACTGGCTTTAATGGTACGATCGATTATATGGAGTGTGCGCCTTGACCCTAAAGCCAGATTATCGATCGTTTAAGGACAGCATTGATCTATTTGTAGCTCGAACTGCTAGGCTCGGAAATGGTTTTCAAGTTCAGCCAGGCCCCTGTTTTCATGCAGCCATTTGCAGCGTTGACAGAGTTGCAAGAGGATTTTAAATCCTAATCAGATCAGTCGAGACCTATAGGGCTGTGTTTTTATTTATTGTTCATAGAAGTCATGAAACTTGACTGGAGGTCTTTGATCCGATCTTTATGAGTTTGGAAAGTTCACCGCTTTGGCAACGAACTTGTACTGGAGCTTGCAGATGTCATTTTAAAATTTCGCTTTCAGAGCAATAAAACTGTTGTAGATTGATATCACCAGAGCACAAAATTTATTAGCAAACCACTCAGAAATTTTCGGTAAACACCGAAAGAGTGAATACGTAACATCTGATCAATAAGTCTTTATTTATCAGTCACTTATTTTATGTCAACTCGAGGCGGTGCTCTTTGAAGACTCGTTGTATGAGTAGTAATTTGTTGAATTGAATACTAAATATTAGATTATTGTAGTATGCCTGATTATTACTTTTTATAAAGAGTGTATTCTCAGTGTGTAGTGGCTTATTTAAATGCTTAATGTACACTACCAGTCAAAAGTTTTTGAACAGTAAGATTTTTAATGTTCTGCTCACCAAGCCTGCATTTATTTGATCCAAAGTACAGCAAAAAATGTTGAAGTGTTTTTAATATTTAAAACAACTTTTCTATTTGAATATATTTTAAAACATAATTTATTGCTGTGATTTCAAAGCTGAATTTGTAGCATCATTACTCCTGTCAAATGATCCTTCAGAGATCATTCTAATGTTATGATTTGCTGCTTAAAAGACATTTATTATTATTATTACATTGAAAACAGCAGAGTAGAATTTTTTCAAGTTTCTTTGATGAATAGAAAGTTCAGAAGAACAGCAAGCATTCTTGCTAAATAAAAGTATTCATTTCTATAATTTCTTTCCCAAAACAAAATACTGGCTCCAAGCTCTTGAATAGTATAGTGTTTAATGTTATAAAAACTTTTCATTTCAGATAAATGCTGTTCTTTGTACTCAACTGTTTTAAGTATTGATAATAATAATTATAAAAATGTTTCTTGAACAGCAAATCAGCATATTAGAATGATTTCTGAAGGATCATGTGACACTGAAGACTGGAGAAATGATACTGAAAATGTAGCTTTGATCACAGGAATAAATTACTTTTTAAAACATATTCAAATAGAAAGCAGTTATTTTAAAATAGTATAAATGTTTCACAGTTTTACTGCTTTTGGTGTATTTTGGATCAAATAAATGCAGGTTTAGTAAGCAGAAGAGACTTCTTTAAAAACATTAAAAATCCTACTGTTCAGAAACTTTTGACTGGTAGTGTAGTTACATTACTTTTGTAGTAAATGGTAATACTTTAATGACTAAACACATGCCGTATACGTACTGGTAATTGGTTTTAATGAGGCAGTAGTCATTTAAATGGTTGTGTAATTAGGTACCACTTGTTGTTTTTTAGTGCTCTTGGAAGACTTCCTGCAACAGCTAAATAAATATAAGCATGCTTTTGACACACTTGGCTGTGTTCAGCTCCAAACAAAACATTGGCTTATCTTCAGTTCACCCAACAAATGAGTTTTTACATCTTTTTTGGAAAGTCAAAAAATACAGTAGTATTTCTGGCGTTAAGGTGTTGGAAGAAAATCTAATGAAATGCTCCAAGTTGCACGGTATCATAAGGAGAATTTGAGATAATTTCAGGTCTTATTTGTTGATTTGTGAGCTGTGTTAAACCCCAAGCACATTTTTTCTTATCTTGTTGCTCTGCAGATTTCTAAATATAGCTTTGGTTTGGATTAAATTTATGCATTCAGAGTTCTGCCAGTTTCCATTTTGGGACTCTCTTCCATGTGTCTGACGGTTAGGCTACTTTATGTCAGAGCAAACTCGTGTAACTTTTAGGTTGAGACCTGCATATGTTTGAAAAACGAATACCAAGCCCTGCTTGGGAAGTTATAAATGAACAAACTGTTGAACAGCCCTCTCTGTCTGTAATAATCTGATGTGGCTTTAATCAGCCTTATTACACTGTAGGCCTCTTTCAGTACAGAAATGTATTTGTGTATGTTATTTAAAATCTTGCTTGGCTTACCTGCAATAAAATCTGCAAGATATGCTTGGCTTGTTCCCAAGTAATATGAAAAGAACATATTTGGAGTGTGTTGCGGTGTGTCTTGTCACAGCATAGTTTTCAGCGGTAGATAAGTTAACACCTGGGGGTGTATCTATGCCACCTTTTATTAAAACTGAAAATAAAAGATTGAGTAATATCGTGAAACCAGTTTGTGCGAGATTTTAAGGGCAGATTGAACATAAACAAGTTGTGTAATTGCTAAGTTGGCCCCCTTCTTGTTCCTCTCAGGCTTGTAGTGAACCACTGTAGGGAAGAGTGGAACTATTTTAGGGCCTCAGTTCAGCCTCGTCAGGACTGGAAATCTGCTCAGGGCCTGGCTCATCTTGGAACATTTATTAATGCAAAGTTCAGAATCTGTCTTACAGTGCATGGGGTTGAAAAGTCTAAGACCGCTGTATTGTACTCTTTTAGATTTAATGCATTTTTCTCAGTTACGAAGTAAAATCCCAGTGCAACAGTTTGAGTGAAAAATGAACAAGAATGTTTTAGTGTTTGCTTTGTCGCCCTTTTGCTGTAATGACAGCAGCAAACAAACTGTGTGAATTCCCTAAGTAAAACCTGATGATCATGTTTTCAAGCTTCATCTGAGAGTGATCCAAACAGCTTCTTGTTCTTAAATGGAAACAAGAACAGCTGACCTTTTGTACAAAGGACTTCACTTGCTCAATATTGCAGATTTCCTTGTTTGATTGTTGACTTAGAAATAAAGCAGAATCATTCATTTTTCTTTTATTCAGATTGTCAGAATGTTTCTTCATACACTCATACACACAGTAAGATTTTTAATGTTTTTTAAAAAAGTCGCTTCTGCTCACAAAGCCTGCATTCGTTTGATTCAAAGCACAGTAAAAACAGTAAAATTGTGAAATATTTTTACTATTTAAACTAGCTGCTTTCTATTTAAATATGTTTTAAAATGTAATTTATTCCAGTGATCAAAGCTAAATATTCAGCATCATTACTCCAGTCTTCACTGTCACATGATCCTTCAGAAATTATTCTAATATGCTGATTTTCATTATCATCAGTATCTAAAACAGTTGGGGAATTCTAGAAGGGAATTATAGAAATTAATACTTTTATGTAGCAAGGATGCTTTAAATGGATCAGAAATGATGATAAAGACATTTATAATGTTACAAAAGATTTCTAAGAAACCTACAACATAATAGTAATAATAAATGTTTTCTGAGCAGTGAATTAGAATGATTTCTGAAGGATCATGCGACTGGAGTAATGATGCTACAAATTCGGCTTTGAAATCACAGGAATAAATTACATTTTAAAATATATTCAAATAAAAAACAGTTAGTTTAAATAGTAAAAATGTTTCAAGATTTGACTGTTTTTGCTGTACTTTGGATCAAATAAATGCAGGCTTGGTGAGCAGAAAAGACTTCTTTACTGTTCAAAAACTTTTGACTGGTTGTGTATAAAAGTTTTCAGTAACAAAATACTTCAGATTTTCAGTATGGTCTCAAATTTTGCACTCCTCCGACTGTATATTACTAATAAACCATCCTTATTGGTTTGCACATTTTCTTGCACTTACAGTGCTAAATTAAAAATGTAGTATATAAGTTTACACATAATCGACAAAACCTGTCTGTTAAGTCACAGTCATTCTTCCAGTGAGTCAGTTAGTCTGTAAGTTTTTAATTGGTTAAACTAATAGTACAGCTGTCACTCTTAACATTCTTCTGTCATTCGTGCGTCTTTACAGACACAGACAGCGTATGACAACATAATGTATACCTTTGCAGACTAGAATCCGACACCGTTTGAGTGAATCACCTGCTTGGTTACATTGCTAATATCCAAAAACAGGTCATATGTACTTTCGTAATTGTACGTTCAAACCTTGTCAAGTCTTGGCTGACATGGCATGACCATTAAAGTTGTTAGAAATCATTTCAGATGTATTTACCACACCCTGTAGCCACGTCATTCCACGATCTGGCAGCTCATTGTGCTTTCTGATTGTACACATTGTTCGTTTCTGTTATGATCCCCCTTTGTGATCACCTCATACAAACCGACGATTATAAGCTTCCCCTTAAGAGCCTGCTGTTTGTTCTGTTTTGAAGTTCGTCATAGCTGTTCAGGTGGTTCACATACTGCTATATCTTTGTGAGTGGTTTATAGTGTATTTGTTAACAATAAATCTGATCCCATTCAGGGCTTATATTACTTTCAGTTGCTTAAAAATCTGTTCACATGCAGCTCGTCTCTCACAGGTTTTAAAATAGATTCAACTAGTTGCAGACTCAAATCAGAACGTATTCCGCTCATGCAAATTCTTGTGCAACAACTCTTAGATCCCGCTTTTCTTCTGATTTCACATGTGTGGGGAGGGACTCTAGCATTGGGTGGAAACCCGTCCAGTAATATTGTTCTTTTCACCCAGTTTGAGGACGCCACAGCAGCTGGTGTGCAGGTGCATCTTTAAATCATCCCGTGTCTAGACTCTGCTCTCCACTCACTGTTTTGGTTGCCCAATCATTCTGTATGCTAAATTTATTTCCTGTAACCTTTGTTGCAGTGTTTTCTCACAGGGTGAGGGGGTTGGTAGTGTCACTCCGGTGTCACATTTATGTCCGCAGTGTGTTTACATAAACTGCCTAAAAATGCTGTTGTTATATTGAATGTATATTCATGCTTTCTTACAAAGCCAAATTGTTTAATTACAAGTCGGTTTAATGGGTAAAACCCAAGAAGCTGATGAAGACAAACCAGTGAAACCTCAAAGAGGAAGTGGGACAAGAGGTGTAAAGACACACCTCTTTTTAAGACTTCTGCTTTTATAAGGTCATACTTACAGTTACTTCCTGTGTCCTAGTTGAAGTGTTTGCCATTGTTTGTCTAGTTTCTGAGAAAAGTGAATACTTTGTGTGGTTTGGCCGTTTGCCGCATTTATTTGTTTTCTTTTCTTTCGAGAATATTTGTATTATAAATCTTTTGACGTAAGATTTGTTTTGATCTCTTAATGGAGACTGCAAAAGCAAACACACTTATGCAGATTGAATGCAGATTTTAATCAATATGTCAGGTCAATATGTTCTGGCTGCAGAAAACGTCAGAGAAGTCAGCATTGCCGTGAATCACTACCTCAATTACAAGCCTTTTCTTCTTTAGACATTTTCTTTTCTTCGTCTTAAAACTTTTCAAACCTGTTGTTTACTGTGAGGTTAGCTTATGTAGTTATGAAGTTATGATGTTTTGATATCTTACAAATAAAAAATGCTTTTTACTTTTTGCTTACTGTAAATTATACAAGTAAAAACAAATAGCATCCTGTATAAAGTAACACTTTTTAAAAAACTTGCTTTGAGAATTTTAAATAACTGAATTAAATGTAAATACATTGTCTTTAAAACCAATTAAATGAAATCTTTTTACAGTTAGCAAAAAACATTTTTTTCTTTCCATTGATGATTAATAATACTACTACTACTAATTATTATTATTATGTAGTGCTCTCAAACGATTAATCACAAATAGTAACATCCAAAATAAAAGTTTTTGTTTACACACATATATATATATAATATGAATATAAATATATGCATGTAAATACATCTAAATATTTTCAAATATATACTGTATGTGTGTGTCTTTATATATAAATAATAAATAATATAAATAATAAATATACACAGTGCACACACACATATTATGTGAACAAAAACTTTTTTGGATGCGATCATTCGTGATTAATCATTTGACAGCGCTACTATTTTTACATAGCAATTTTTGCGGATACCATGCGTGGGTGTTTGTGGTCTTCCACCAAAAAAGAAAGAGAAAAAAGAAATCATCTAATTTAAAGCAGCCTGCTCCTAAATGAATGCATGATGTTCATGGTTTAAGTTTGGCTTGAGCGTCATTCAGAGATTCATTGCATAAATTAAATGACTACTCACAGTCAGCCAGGACACATCTCATCTCGTTGTGTTACTTTTTCCTTTCATGTGCTTCAACGATAGTCTTTTCAAGTACCCGGCACTCCATTTGTACATAGTGTATTAGGAGCATGGTGCTAAAAATAAGTGTAAGTGTAGAGGTATTGCATATTGTGTGTGTGTGTCTGATAGAGAGAGAGAGAGCGCGAGGACGCGCATGTCAGTAGGGTTATACTACGTGTTTCAGCTTCCTCGTGCTCCAAAACTTCCGGACTGCCACATTTATGAATCCCTGAGGTGGGGGCCACTGTTAAAACTAATGTAAACAAGTAGCCAACGCAAGGTATTTTTGACCTTTCCAGTGGCTCATGCTGTGATTGCCCAGTGTTTGAAAGGTCTCAGTTATGCATGGGCTGACCGCTCATTGGAGTTCATGTATGCGTGTAATTCATGTAAACTGTTGTGGAATCTTTAAAGTCATGAGCTGCAGGGGCTGTTTTTATTTTAAGGGGATCAGGGTACTAACAGGATGCAATAGGCTCAAATTAGATAGGTGGCATTTTAGATAATATTATTGTTTACTACTATTTAATGGCACATTTGTGTTCTTTGTTTTCTGTCAATTTTCAGTGTTTTTAAGTCTTTTGAGAAAACTCACCTAGTCAGTATTTCATAATGTCATATTCATTCATTTTACTCTGACCTCTAATCGTGATAAAAATGAATGGTTGGTAATGTGGTTAGTGATTTTATAAACATTTATTTGATGATGTAAAAAATTAGTATGAAACATTAAAATAATATCTATTAGAATTTTTATCAAACATCAGTTTGTCCTTCTGCATGAACTACAATCACATACACAACAACAAATACAAAACATCTGTAATATATTTAGGGCCCTATAAAATCCGTTTTATTTTTTCAGAAATTCAGTTTCTCCTTTGTTCCTTTTTTTTCCATTTAAATTTTTCTAGACTCTGTTTTAATGGTTAAATAAAATTGTATTAATC
>JAHKKF010474564.1:0-10159 GCA_019740295.1 Labeo calbasu
ATTGATATTATTATATATTTGAAAACACTCAGAAAAGGCAATAATAATAAAATAGTAGTATTATTATTAAGCCTTGAGAAATTACATTTATTATTATTTTTTTTTATAAGACTTCAGAATGGCAATAATAATAATAAAAATAAATAACTGTAAATTACATTATTATTATTATTATTATTATTGATCTTTTAGAAGCACTCAGAAATGACTTTAATAATTAAATTATATTATTATTACTAAGCCTTGAGAAATTACGTTTATTATTATTATTATTATTATTATTTGTAAGCCTTCAGAATGGCAATAATAATAATAATTATATATTACATTAGTATTATTATGATTGATATTTAGAAGCACTCAGAAATGGCTTTAATAATTAAATCATATTATTATTATGAACCCTTGAGAAGTGACATTTATTATTTATTTATTTATTTGTTTGTTATTATTATTATTATTTAAAAGCCTTTATTCACAAATTTCAACATAATTTTGATAATAATAATAATAAAAAAATAATAATAATTATATTTTTGTTCAACATTTCGAATTGCTTTCATGTATTCATTATCGCAGGTTTTGTCTGAAATGCAGGTGATTCACAGATTTTTTTGTGATTCACAGATTTTGAGCTGATTCTGGTGCTTTGTGATTCATAATGATTTGTTTTTCTTTAAGTATTTCCAATTCCTGGAAGTGATCCATTTTCCTAGAGTGTCATTATTGTTGTTCATCAGCCTGTCACCTCCTCCATAATGAAGTAGGAGTGTCTACAACACTTAAATAAGAGCCATGAACAGGTGCTGCAGTGCAACTAACTCGACTAACTCATCAGCGCAAGCACGAGACGGTCTGCCAGAACACCCGAACTTCACACGCCAGACGACTTCGAGCACACTGGTAACACTTCATTACAAATACTGCATAGACATTATGCTTAAGTTATCAACAATGTTTATTGAAATGCTGAAAATATGGTATTGTATTAAGGCACAGGTGAATAGCTTAAATTAACTGCAAACATTATGTTTTACATGTTTTCTGATATGTTATATTGAAGTATGCATTGTCTAGTTAAATATGCACTTAAACTTGCATACACTTCCAGAAAATAAATTTGAACGTCGGATAAAGCCAGGTTCAAAATGTTGGTTTTATTTTGGTGATATATTAAAGTCAAATGATTTTTTAGAGGGAATTTTGGATATCATTTTTTATCACTTTGTAAATCAGAAAATACAGTCTTTTAGTGCATTTTTAGGAGTAAACTGTTTGTATAAAACCAGGCGAATGATATATAAACAAACGCTTCTGTAAAAACCTTCAGAATATAGATGAGATGAAACCTCAAAGTTTTTCAGCATGTTGGTCATCTGAAGCCTTGCCAACATTCTTTCTAACATACTTCACGTAAAACCGATAAAGCTCACAAGAATCATTAAATGTCATTAAGCTTTGATTTATATATTTTCATCTGCATATGATTGTGTGTCACTTTTAGCTGCTGGATGATATCATGCACTTTAATCCAGCTGCTCCGCGCGTTCATTGTGGGAGGTGATGGGTGTTAGAGAAGCAAGAAGCTCTTGATAATGATTTTATAATTGTACAATTAAAATGCTCAGTAAAAATAAGAGTTTGTCATTAATTGCCATATGAATTTATACGTGAGAGAAACTTGAGGACAGATTATCAGGCAGCAGGCCTTGCCATGACATTTCAATGAGGAAAAATAACAGTATCACTCATTGTATGTGAACAACGATTAGAAATAAATAATTAGACATTTATTTGATATTTACATCTGCTCATTTGGCAGGCACTTTTATCCAAAGTGACATATTTATTTATAATTTTTAACAATACAATTTAATTCTAAATATATATATATATATATATATATATATATATATATATATATATACACCAATTTTTCATGTAATTTTATTTACCAGTACTTATTTACTAACATTTGATTTTATATTAATGTGAAATTTAGGATGTGAAATTTAAATAAAAAATGCAGTGCATTTGAATATATTTTTTATTCAGTTTTTTTATTTACTTATTTGTGTCTATGTGTATGTGTATATACATATATACATTTTACTTAATATTTATTTGTATCATTTTATTCTATTGATTGATTAAAAAAAACATATTTAACATAACATTTAACATATGTATTCATTTATTCATTTTTCTCTCAATATTTCAGCCTGCTTGTAGAAATGTATCGCTACAGGAGTGAAAATACTGGAAGGCCTGCTGCGACTTCTGCTGCAGCCTCAACTGGTTCAGGTGAGGAGGAAGAGGATGAAAGATACTCTAGTGCTGTTCATTTGCATGAACATATTTTTTTGATTCTCATTTCCTCTCTTATTCTCAGACTCACTTCTGACGGTTAAATCTGTCAACCTCCTGAAATCCAAGGGTGGGCAGAACCGACGCGAGCATCACACAGATGCTTTCTTTAGCGACAATCTGATCATCCGCAGAGGACAGACCTTCTACATGGCGATCGAGTTCTCGAGACCCTTCAACCCAAATAGCGACAAACTCGCACTGCAGCTGATGTTAGGTGAGTTAGGTTCGCAAAACCTGTTTGACAACAGTCATATTTTTTCATTTAATCTCACAAGGTACTGAGAAATGACTTTTAAAATCTCTTAATTTGACACATGTTAAAGAGTCAAACGTCTCCTCTACAGATAACAGACTCAAGACCGGACTTGTCTGCATTTCCCCTTACTGTTTGAGTTTGTTTAGTGAATATTTTTTCATAATTACAGCAGTGTTTCCTTCTCATGCTTGCCGGACACACCTCTGTTAGAACGTTTCTTTGCATAGTCGGGCTGTTCAATCAGAATTACCATTAAAATCAGTAGCAGAAATGAAATCAGCATCAGAAGAAAATCAAATTAAAAATCAGGGGTATTATAGTTACCATAAAAACCATAAAAAAGTTACTTGAAATAAAGTAATTAACTGGAATTAAAAACAAAACAAAAAAAATATCCTAAAATAATAAATCAAATAATAAAATAATAAATAACATATTCAAAAATATATATTAATAAAAATATACATTTTTAAAACTTTAGACTTAGAACTATTGAAATTTGCAATTGTAATTTTATAATAGTATCAAACTGAGATACTATTCTAAACATTATAGCAGTTTCCTAGTTATAGTAAAAATAACACTGGAAAAAAAATCACCATTAATGTCTGAAAAAGCAGAATCAGAAATTTAAGGTACCAAAATAGACTCTTTAGGTACAAACATGCACCTTTTACAAAGGCCCCAGTGACAGCTTTTGTACCTTTATTTCTGCGAGTGTGTGTGGAAACTCATAAAACATAAACATGCAGTGGCTAGAGAAATGAAAACATGTTTTTCGTTTGATGTTTTTACCTTGGAGTCTGATACATGAGCATTATTTAAATGACAAATCAGTGTGTGACAAAGAGTTCAATTATCTTGTACTTTATTTGGAAAAGAAAAACGGCCAGACGAATTTATTCATTCGTGATGGATGTGAGTCATGAAGTGCTTGGTCGGGACTAGCGATTATGCGACTTAATCCGTCTAATCCAGCTGCTCCTTTTTTAATGCATCTCTAGCAGAGTCACTGACAGATGATTTGATTAAAGCTAAATCGTTAAGACGGCGTTTGCTGACGGTAACGTTTCCATGTCTTTGATGTCTTTTCAACGCAGAGCCCATCTTCAGCAGGAATACTGGGATTAACATCTCAGTCCCGTTGGTAAATGCACTGGAAGACGGCCTCTGGCAGATGAAGATCGTAGAGCAGAAAGAGAACCAAATCCATGTGGCGGTCAACACTCTTCCCACCGCCTCCGTCGGCCGCTACAAGGTGACCGTGGAGTCTTTCTCACCAAAGGGCAAGCTGCAGTTCCCCTGCACCCCGGATGACGTGTACCTGCTCTTCAACCCCTGGTGTAAAAGTACGAAGGAGTCAACGGAAGACAACTACAATTGTTTTTTTCCTTATTTACATTAATGAAATAACACTACATTTATCTGTCTCTCCTCAGGCGATCCCGTGTTTCTGGTTAACGAAGCGGAAAGGCAAGAATATGTTCTGAATAGCATGGGCAGAATTTACTACGGAACTGATCAGCAAATCGGAGTCAGAACATGGAACTTTGCCCAGGTGGAGAAACACAGTGTTTTGTTATTATTATAGATTGAACAGGATTATTATTAGCATTATTATGTAAGGAATATTTGGCAACGGGCCATTGAATTATTAGAAAGTAATGCACACCCCAAGTGGTAACTGACAATTCAGCAAGTCAGTTATTTTGCTAATAGTACATTTGCCGCACTTCAAGACATTGTTTGTCCTTACAACACTCTTATGAGTAGGACTAATTTCTTATCTCATCCCTCGCCTCTGTTGCTAATTACAAATGCCATTGTCTGAGCAGCGCTGACAACTGTGCATTTGTTATTATTATTATCATTTTTAATTATTTAAAATTTTTCTATCATTGTTAAAATGATTTCATTTATGAGTTTTATTATTCTGCATTTGTTTTATCAGTTTGAACAGGATATCCTGGAATCATGTCTGTTCCTTTTGGAGAAAGGTCAGGTCGCTATGGATGAATGGAGAGATCCAGTGATTGTGTCCAGAATGGTATCTGCTCTGGTGAGTCCCGTTCACAAGACTTCAACATGGCTTCATAAGAAATCATTTATAAATTATTATTAGAATATGACATGGATTTTAGAAGGGAATTACAGTAGCCAGCATGTGATAGTTGTAGATTCATATGAAATGTTTGTCAACATTTACTTACAGAAAAGTAAGATGCATGATTAAATAGCTAAAAAGATTTTCTTTTCTTCTGTGCCAGGTGAACTCCAACGATGACAACGGTGTTCTGATGGGTAACTGGAAAGAGAACCATGCAGGTGGAACGGCTCCCACTGCTTGGAGCGGGAGCGGCGACATCCTGAGACAGTATTACAAATCTTCAGGGAAGCCTGTCAAATTCGCCCAGTGCTGGGTCTATGCAGGAGTCACCAATACCGGTATGTTTTGATATTTCTTTTTATCGCTCTATAAATGAACACTGTCAACAATCAGAAAGCACTGTCATAAACATTGCTCTATATAAGTTTGGTGTCTGCTGTATGTGCTGCTGAAATGGAGAAAAAACCTTTTAAATATATGTATTGTAAGATAAATAAACATTAGAACTATACTTTAGATGTTTGAAAAACATTTTTTTTTTTTTATGTTTTTAGGAATAAGACACAAATAGATGAAATGCAATAAAATATACATTAAAATGTATTTTAGATGTTTTCTTTCCACTATTCTAAAAGAAGATTTTGTTTTTACAAAAAAAACTATAAATTTCAGTAAAAAGTGTGAAAGCAAAAGGAAAAGGAAAAGATAATATAGAAAAAAACACCATGTATTAGGAATAAAATGTTATATAAGTCTGTCCGAATTATATATGAACAAACCCCACAGTAAAAACCTTCAGAATGTAGATGGGAGTAAAACTGCTGAGTTTGGTGTATGTAAGTGCTGCTGATGTAGAGAAGAAACTCTTTAAACGTATGTACTGTAGTTGAAACACAGACACAAATAGATCAAACGCAATAAAATATACATTAAAATTGTATTTTAGATAGATTCAGATAGATAAAGTACAATAAAATAAATACTTAAATGCTTTAGTATGTTTTCTTTCACAAAAAAAACTATGAAATGTAATGTGAAAATGTATAAAATGTTATAGAAATCAGTCCGAATGACATATGAACAAACTTCACAGTAAAAACCTTTAGAATATAGATAGGAATAAAATTATTTTTGCAATGTTTTTTTCTGTTTCTCTCTCAGTGTTGAGATGTCTTGGTATTCCCACTCGTTGTGTGACCAACTTTAACTCCGCTCACGACACGGACCATTCCTTGACCACAGACATTTATATTGATGAGAAACTGGAAGTCATCAAAGACAAGACCAGCGACTCCGTCTGGTACAAAAACAACCTTCACCTCAACCTTCACCTTATTTTACAAACTTTGTAAAATAAACTCTCTCACATCGGCTTTCTTTCTCTTTAGGAACTTCCATGTGTGGAACGAGTCCTGGATGATCCGTCCTGACCTGCCTGCAGGTTACGGTGGGTGGCAGGTTGTTGATGCGACCCCTCAGGAGCCCAGCCAGGGTTCGTACCGCTGTGGTCCCACCTCCGTCGCTGCCGTCCGCAACGGACAAGTTGAATTGAAATTCGACACTCCGTTTGTCTTTGCCGAAGTGAGCGCTTTCATCTCACCCTCATTTCTGTCTGATGACATTTTAAACTTTGCATTCTATTGAAAACATGGCTGAAATCATTTCACTGTGCCTCCTAGGTGAACAGTGATAAAATCTATTGGCAGAGGAAATCCGATGGAAGTTTCAGTCAGGTTAAAGTGGAGAAGAACACCATTGGATTGAGCATCAGTACTAAAGCTGTGGGATCTGAGTCGCGTGTGGACATCACAGATCTTTACAAATTCCGAGAAGGTAACAAAACAAATGCATCTGGTTCAAAACCTAGAAAAGAGTTGTAAGGTAAAATTAAGACATAAAACTCATAAGAGGGGAAACTGAAAATTAGAAAATATTGGAAGCAGCGCACTGGGGTTTGGAATAATGGGTTTGGCACTCCAAAAAAGCAGCAACTCACACTCCTCTTCACTGTCTGATCACGTCCATCAGGTTCAGCGGAGGAGCGTGCTGCTGTGGAAAGGGCCAGTCGCTTCGGCTCCAAACCAACTTTGTATCCATTATCCAGCGGCAATGACGTGAGCGTTGAGATCACCATGGATGGGTCAGGACCTCGTATCGGAGGAGATGCTAGACTTGCCATCGTCCTGAGAAACAAAAGCTCAAGTCCGCGCACGGCCAATCTGCTGTGTGAGGTGGTTGTCAGGTACTACACCGGAGAGATGAAAGCCACTTTGAAGAAGGAGAACATTTCTGTCAATCTCGGACCACAAGAGAGTGAGTGAAGCTGTTAATTAATATAAATAAAGCCATGATATGTAGTCTTAAGGTACTACTTTAAAAAAGTTAAAAGTTGTCCTTTTAAAGGGATAGTTCACCCAAAAATGAGTCACTAACCCTCAAGCCATCCTAGGTATATATGACTTTCTTCTTTCAGACGACCACAATCAGAGTTATGAAAAATGTCCTGGTTCTTCCAAGATTTACAGTGGCAGTAAATGGTGGTCGAGATTTTGAAGAAAAATAAAGTGCGGCAAAATAATTGTTAGTCACGGCCCTAGATTAGTTGAAACATTTCAAAATACGACTACATTGACTGCAACTATTTTGTCATTAAAAAAAGTTCTTAAAAATGGTATTAAAATATTGTCTCATTCTAGTGAACCAAGTATCTGTATTTTGTCTCATCTCGTAAGCTAAGTTTATTGTTACACCCCTAGTGCCTACAGGCATGATATAGCTCATAATTTTCCAAGTGTATTTAATTTTTCAGGTCAATCTTATATTCATTAAAAAAAAAACAGTTTGAATAAGGAAAGCGGTAACTTTGCCAGAGTATCCTTTCAAATGTTAAATTTGCCACAGTCATTGCATGCTTTGCATGTGCTGCACTTTATTGGTACCATTTTGTTTAATTAGTTTATATATTTGAATTTGAAAGATAGTTACGATGTTGTTTCGTAAGTGAGATAACTGATTTTAGACCTTGAAAACTAAAAAAGTAGTGTTTGAAAAGTCCTGGAATTCATTTAGCAGCATCTGAACGAACCTTGTTCTAATTCATGGCCAGTGTTTTGTTTTTCTCTCTCCTCTGTGCTTCTGCATTCATCTATGTCATCTGCTGGAACGCCACTCTCTTGTGAATGTGCATATGACAGTTAGCGGAAGCTAGAGATTATGGTTTATAAAGTTTTAAATATGGATATTGTTCTCACACAAACGCATCGATTCACATCAGAAGTCATTTATTAACCCCCCGAAGTCATGTGGAGTACTTTTTATGATGGATGGATGGACATTTTAAGGCTTCAAAATCTCAACAGCCATTTCATGCCACTACAAAACTTGGAAGAGCCAGAACATTTCTTAATATTAACTCCATTTGTATTCGTCTGAAAACAGTAAGTCATAAGAGATTATGGGCAGCGAGCAAAGACTGTCATTAATGCCATGTTCCCTTGTCTCCGTTTAGCCAAGACAATACCTTGGAATCTGCAGTATAGGGAGTACATGAACCGTCTGGTGGAGCAGGGTGCTCTGATGCTTGTGGTCACCGGACAGGTCAATGAGACCCAACAGATTCTGGCCACACAGTTCAACTTCAGACTGCGCACACCAGACCTCATCATCACTGTACGTCAATGAGCCACTAGTCTTACATCTTTCTTACTCTCAGATGTCATTCTTGGTTTTGCACATCTGTGTTCAACATGGTTTAATGCATCTAAAGACGCCCTATTTGAATTGCACACAAGTCCTAATTTTTAAAAATCTACATCTATTCATTGTGTTTTTTACTGTTTCAGCCTCAAGGACAAGCTGTGGTGGGTAGAGAGCTCATAGTCAAGATCATGTTCCAGAACCCGCTGTCAGAAGTGTTGAGGAACGTTACGTTCCGTATTGAGGGACTAGGAATGCATACCGTCAGGAAGATTGCGTATGGGTAAGACTTTCAGTGTTTAAGAGCATTTTGAGGTGTGACATGTTTAAACCTTTAAATTTGCTGTACTACATTAAATATGACAAAGCATGCAGAAAGTTTATAATCTCTTTGTGTCTTTCAGTGATGTAGGTAGGCATGAGACAATTACACTGATGGAGAAGTTTATCCCCACCGTCGCCGGTCCTCAAAAGCTCCTGGCATCGTTGGACTGCCCTCAGCTTACTCAAGTGCACGGATTCGCTGATATTGTGGTCAGACCAAACTAAAACAGCACTGTCTTTGTAAAGCCTTCTAAAGCTCTCAGATGTCTTGAGGAGATAAGAGTATTTACAAGATGAAATGGTCATTAAGAGTTACAAGCACTTTCATATGAAACTGATGTAATTTGACAATAAAGATCCTTTGTGTCTTATTTTTATCTTGTCTGTCTGGGTTTGTTTGTGGTTTGATTTCAAATATCGCCATTGTTTCTTGGAAACTGCGCTTTTGATGTGCAAATAGTGTAAGAACCTTTTAGAATATCTGGGTTGGTTGTTTACTTCCTTGACTAGAGAAGTGGCAAATATTGAGTTCATATCAAAAATATTAGTTTTAATTACAAATAATGTTTGTGTAAGTGGGAAGGAGAAGCTTGTAATGAGCTTCAGGTGTGAGTAGCTAGTCAAATGACTAAGAAGGCATAAAAAGAAGGCACAATAGTTGTGCTCAACGTGCTGCCTTTTTTCTCTTTTAGACCTTTTCATACAGGTATCTGGGTTAATTGTGTGATTTGTTTGCGGTGAATGCTTGCGACATGATTGCGCAACTGCTTATGTAATGTTTTTTAGCCTGATTTATTGATGGTGTTTCCACTCACTGTGGATTTTTTTTTTTTTACTCCGTGTGGTATTGCTCTCCTCTTTTTGTTTGTTTTGTTTCGTACAGGGCCGGGTGACATTTGGCCTCCTCTGGCATAGGTGACCTGGGGCCAGTTGCACAAACTGCTTAGACTAGTCTTAAAAAGTTAGTCATCTAATTTGTTTTCTTCAGGACTGGTCATAACTTTTTAAAGTCAGTTACAAAAAGTCCTAATCCGAGTCAGAAAAGTAAGACTGATTACCTCTTGGCCAACTGGTCAAACAATCACAGTCTTAACATGGTGACATAGTCACGAAGTGCCTTGAAAAACAAACTTTTTTAGTTTGTGACTGAATCACAAAGAGTGCTCATTTTATGATCACTGAAACTGTCGGTGTAAGAAATTATAGTCCACTTCGACCCAGATTCCACTCCACTCTGTTTAATCATGCTCATTTGGCTCATTTGGCCAAAATGGCTTAATTATTATAGAGAAGATGAAAGTCAACAGTTATGTTGTTTCTAGACCATTTGGGATGATTACATCTTGAGCAAATGATGACCCATTGTAGCATGGAAGCGGGTGTGCTGTCAGAACATGATTAACATA